>JAOTQR010052153.1:0-14521 GCA_025774065.1 Solanum ossicruentum
TCGGAACGTGACACCCGATCCAATATATGTGTCAAAACGTGACACCATATCCAATATATATGTGTCAAAACGTGACACCCGATCCAATATATGTGTCGAAACGTGACACCTGATCCAATATATGTATTGAAACGTGACACTCGATCCAATATATGTTTCAGAACTTTCACGCAATAAACCACCTCTCTTCAACTTAATAAAACTCTTAGACAAGATTAAGCACTCAAAAACTTCTTTTTTTCCTCACGACTCTCTCAATGTGATTGGCTTGTATTAAATGAGCAAAATGATCGGTTTAAATAGAGGCAGAAACGCCTCTTGCTTACAATGAAAAGGTTGCAATTGCAACCTAATATAAAAAAAATGATAATAGGAAGAGCATTAGTCCATTATGGAACCTGCACTACATAAAATGACTTTCCCCACCCACAAAAAGATAATGATAAAGAAATACAGCTATTCATGATTGGATCATTACAAATATAGTCGCTGATTATGTTCCTGTGTGGCTGTTACAGTGAAATGTTAGTGGTTTAGTGAGCTAAAAGACTTGTTTGTCGTTAACTTATTTGGTTCTTGTTTCTCAGTTAATTACGTTGTCACCTCATCATTTGGTTGTGTTCTTGTTGACAAAATTTTAAATTTGTCAATCATGGCCTCTTGTTTCTGGCTCAAAGTATATTTATTTAGACCTTATACGACTTAAGATTTACCACTACTGAGACTGTTTTCATCCAGTTTAGAATGTTCTTCTATCAAGTTTATCAAAGAGACAGTTCTTTTATTTCCTTGGTATGAGTGTGCAGTTAAGATCTTGTTGATTTCAGTCCATTTGGTTCCTTCATTTTGATAAAACAAGGCTCGTTGAAGTAATTTTTTTTTACCCTTTTGTTGATGTCATGAATACTACCTACTTGAAAAAAGTCCACCTATTGTGAATGTTTTGTTTCTTCCTTGGAGTTCACTGTAAATCACAATAGGATACTCGAATTGCATTATAAAGTTATTCTTGTTTTTTCAGTTGTTAAAGATGTCCTCATAACTTGTTATCCTCTCTGAGTTCTCACTAATGTTAAATCCTGTAATTTGATTAATTTTTTTGTAACTATCTTTGTGCCTTTGGCTATTGAAAAATGTATTCAATTCTTCATTTTAAATTTGTTTGGCTCAATAGCTATTTTGTCATGTCTATGCCCTATTCTGTTTTCAACATCAGTTCCTTCATTTGTTTGTTATTGTTAGCTTTGTCCTCAGTAGGCATAGGAGTGTTGATCTTTCTTTCTGTGTGTGCTGAGTGCATTCAATCAAGTGTACAATATTGTTATAGTGTTAATATTGCTGCAATATTGTCCCTTGTTTAAACAGAGTCATAGTTTGGTCGGTTTGTTACATGTTTTGTTGTATAAAGTTTGAGATTGAAGGATCATAAAGATCATGTTATTAAGGAATAAGCTTGTAAAAATGCCTAAAATTAGAGTACGTTCTTTTGATTTATTTGAAGCATGCAACTTCTGTCGAGTGCCCTTTATTAGTAGTTAATATACCTACTAGCTTGGTCAACCCCATTCGGCAGCAAGAATTCATTTCGATACCTCACTATTAAACTTGTATTCCATCTCATTTTCGAATTTACTCTCCTCTTGATTGGATTTAATATATTGTTACCATTCATTGTACTGCACTACTTTGCTACTCCATTATGAAGGTTAATTCTTTTCCCGCTTCTATTACATGTGAAATCGCTTTGGAGTCCCAAAAGGACTCTTTCTCTTCATTTGCATCCCCTCGGACCATGGAGGCCCAAATATCTATTTTTGATCGACTTGTGAAGAGGGAAAGAGTCTGTTCGCAGGTTGTAGGGGTTATGGTATAGGCGATTTGCAGAAAAATCTGTGTGTATACACTGATATACACTAAGTGTATACAGCAGGATATGGGCTAAAAGCCCAATTCAACAAGCAGGCAGCAGATGGAAAATTTTGATGGGCCTGGCATGCCCAAAACTTAAAAATTAGGACAGGTTAATGAATTGGGCACGCTAAGGCCCAATTTATTTTTTATTTATCTCCTATTTATTGTATTTTTGAATGATACTTGTGATTTGATGTGCTAACTCTAACATTTTACTTAATTGTATTATTCTCTTATTATTAATCTAATTATTTCCCCAACCTTGTCTTCATTGTTGTTAATTTTCATTTTAGTGATTTTCTTAGTGTTAAGATTATTACTATAATTCATTTTTTGGTAAAACTCTTGCAAAATAGTTCAAGTGTCAATCAACTTTCAAACTTAGTCAATTTTTAAATCTAGTCAAATTTTTTTTCAAACCTAGTCAATTTTTCAAATCTAATCATTTTTCAAACTTAGTTAACTTTTGCAAAATTGGTCAATTTTCCAAACGTAGTCAAATCTTTAAAAGCTAGTCAAACTTCCTAATCATTGGCCAACCGCATGTTGGCGGTCATTTTTTAGTGATTAATTTCTTCTCAAGAGTGGAAATTGAACTCTTACCCGAACTCTGGAAATTTTAAAACTCTTTTGTTAAGTTTTACAATTAGGTTTCTTAATTTTTCTTAAAATTAAGTGGCGGATTTTTAATTTTTATTTCTTATAAGTGATTTCAAAAATTCAATTGCTCTATTTTGTTATGAGTTAATAGCTAAAAGATTCATTAAATTTGACACATCTTATTAAATGTATACCTAAACTATAAGAAAGTTTTACTTAACTATTAACTTATTTTGTATTACTTTACTTTCTTTCTTTTAAGAATTATTGTGACATCTAATCTAATTACTTTTAACCTTTATACGAATTTATATTAGCTACTAACAATTAGCGAAGGAGTAGCGATGAAGTCAATAGCTAATTTCATATTTATTAAGAAGTGTAATATAACACCCCACACCTTACAATATTAGCACAAGGCAAATGAAACTGACATGGTTAGGTCAAGTTAGCGCTAATTCTTAAAAAGTGCTTGAATCTCGTGTTAATGAGCTATATGTGTGACTAACCCTTCAGAGGGTCGAGTGTATACATGTTAATTCCACTGAGCTAAAAGAAGCAATTCGACTTTTCGCTACTTGAGAACGGCGTGAAGCACTTTTTCTTCCCTACTCTTTAAAAGAAGGGCGAATTGAGGAGATTACGGCCTTAAAATGAAGTGAGAGAAATGAGGTGCTTGTAGGACTTAGTAAGCAAGTAGGTGAGTCCCCTACTTGCTTAGCTTAAATTTGTTAGTTAAACGGAGACGAGGCTCGACATCGAATTTGTCCAAGTTTGATTATGAATAAAGTCCGTGTTAAGGGTGTAAGTTTGGCCCTTGTTTTAGCATCATAAATAGGCTACATTTTTAGCCCAACAAGTATAACAAAAAGGGCCCAAAGACATCACAAAACACTTAACAAATTGGGCCCAAACTAAGTGAAGATGACATTGACAAATAGGCAGCCCAAACCCATAAACTTGGAGACCCATTTAGGCCCAAGTGCAAGGGCCAAGCCTGTGGATAAGCACCTTAATAATGTGTGGTTTAAGTTGGTCAAAAGGTTAAGGAAATGTCGGCCAAAGACCTCTTTATAAAGGGCTCCAAAGCGCTCCAAATCATTTCTCAACTTGACATCAAAAAATCAGCTTTGTCTTCAACTTTTCTCTCAACGTGTTTTGACCTGTAAAGTAGCAAAAAGGAACTCCTAAGGTTCTTATAGAATCCTTATACTTTGAAGTAAGTGGTAAGTAAGTTTACACATGTGTTTAGTATGATTTTCTTATAAAAAAAAAACAAGAAGTATAGGCTAGTATGTTGTGCTGGAAATTTGAGACAACTTGTATTGAGAAAGTTGCTGCATACTTGCCTTCTATTTTAGTGATATCTCTATAGTTTTTGGGTTGTATTCTGAAGAGAAATTGATGTTCTTGACATGGTATGAGTTATAGATATGATACTAAAGCTGCTGCCCTGATTTTGGTTTCATTTGACGAGCGCGTTTTATTGGGTTATCTTAAGCGTCATGTTGATTGGAACTTGCGGGCTGTTCTATATAAGGCTATTAGCTCATGTCCTTTGTGACTTCTTAAGTGCTGTTATAAGACTATTTTAGCTCTGTTTATATGTGTAAATATTGCTGGAACAGTTTGGTTAAAGTTGGAATAGGTTTGGAGTTGTCGACATCGAAATGTAGCGAAGGGAGGTAATGTTATGCTATCCATTTTTAGGTTGTGTAGAATTGTTATGTGTTATGCTTTGTGGGTTGTTGTAAGGCTGTTGTGGCATTAAAATAGGCTGGTCATGATGTGTATGTGTGAATGTGTGTTGGAAAATGCGATTAGAGACGTAGAGGTTGGAAGAATACGCTCGGGTTTATAAAAACCCTCTTGTTGTTCATCTGTTGTTTTGTTATGTGATTGGACTGTCAAGATGTATCTATTGGACATTAATGATAGTTTTATCATTTACTATGTTGTAGATAAGTATTTGAAGGAAGGGAAGGTTATTTCAAGATAGTAACAAGGTCATACAACGAGGTATGTAAGGCTACTTGAATTCGTATCATTTGGCATGAAACATAGATCTCCCCTTGGTACATAAAGACACTTGCCAACTCCGACGCAACTATAAACCATGTCTCCGCTCTTTTACATGTTCATATCATTCCATATATAAATACCTTTAAATTTGCATACATACTTGGATATCAAGTTAATAAGTTCCTGTGACACAATAAAGTTCATGAGTTGTTCCATTTCATATGCATTTTCATTTGTGTAATGTACTCTTTTTATTGTCATATTGTCTTGTGTGATTATCCACATGTTACATGCTACATATACAGCCCTACATCTCCAATATTACGGCCACCAAAAAAATCATCTCAAAGGTAATTGAAAGATAAAATATACAGTTTTTGATAGGTGGTAGCCCGAGGGGTGGAGATAGCACCTAGCCAGGGATGATTCTATCACAGGGGGTAGCCCGAGAGGTTAAGTAAAACTTAGCCAGGGATGAACCTGATACAGTTTCACCACTGATCAGTTGGTCATTTGTTTTACAGTTGTGCACAGATTTTAAAATAAATGTAAAGTAAAATAAAGAACATAAAGTACATGATCCCACAGTATAACTAAAGGTGATCTCTTATGCTACACCAGTGTACAGTTTTATTTGAGTTGTTACTTGATATATAGTATATCCTACCTCAAATAGTCAGTACATTATCTCGTACTGACGTCCCTTATGGGGGACCTACATTTCATGTTGTACGTACAGGTGCTAGTAGATCTCCCCAGTAGGAGTACAGGATATTAAGCTGCTATCACCAAGCTCCAGGTTGCTTCGGGGCTTTGTATATGTCTAGAGCTTACATGTTTTTATTGCACAGTTGTTGAGGCAGGGCCTGTCCCGACCCTTATCAGATATTTTTCTTTATTTAAAGGCTTTGTAGACTATGTAAAGCAAAGTGAAGTCATGTCTTGTACTTTAGACACGGGGTCCCCAACGGCCTAGTCATATGCATTTCCTTTTGGCTTGTTATCACTGTTTATATTCTTAAAGGCATGTTAAATGTAGAAACCCCTTATAGTAAGTATAGAAAATGTATAGATATAGGTTGGTTCTCCCAAGCCTTATCGGCGATGGGTACCGTTCCACCCTAACGGGACTTTGGGGCGTGACATGTACATATTATTCTACATGAAAAAAATAAATAAATTTTATGTATACAAATAATCTTTTATTATCAATTAAAATACATTATATCCGAACTTCATGTTTGTATTTCTTGATTTTAATTTCTACTTGAGAAATAGATTTAAAATATTGATCTTTGAAATAGTAACACACAATGAATTGTGGTTATTATATAATTCAATTCAATCTTATAAATAGATTAACTTCGATTCCTGATAAATATATGTCATTATGTAATGGTAAAAAGTAAACTAAATGGACATATTGGTCAATTCAATATTGATCTTGTACATTATAGGTCACGTTACTATATAATATATTTTATAAATATTTTTTGTAAATAGGCAAAATAATAGGACATATTGGGTCCGTTTATGGGCCTTAAATTATATGTATATGTATATATATATATATATATAGTCAAAACTTGTTGTGACGGCTCCATGAGGTTAAAATATTACCCCACATAGCACTAATGAATAATGCACGAAATAAGAGCTCCACTTTTTTCGTGTGTATTAACATGGAGTTTATATAAATCTATTATGTGCACTAACTATCAAGGAACTTACTTAACACCTCTAATCCTAACTTAACTATCCTAATGAAGAGTTAGTCAGAGAATTAAGTAAAGTTGTTAAGTTAGTTTACTAAACTTCTGGTGTATATAAGTTGGTGCATATAGTAGCTTGCACACTTAATGAAACTACTCTACTATCAATAAGATTTGATCTTCCTTTCTCTCTATTCTCTTCTTGCATTTTTCTTCTTGTTCTTAATACTCATCATCATCATTCTGATCACAGGTAGCTATGTATGCTAAAAATGGACCCCTAAGTTTCAAGAGGAACTATGGTGTGCAGTGTGAGTTTTGCAAAATGAAAGGGCATACCAAAGATGGTTGTTATAAGCTGATAGGATATCCTGCAGATTACAAGTTCAAAAAGAAAGAAGCTAACTCTGGATATGATTCAGGGAAAGTGCCCATAATTCAGTTGCAGATTGTTATTTTCAAGAGCTTAAAAAGGGATCAAAAAGTATGTCAGAGTCTAGCTATAGTGATTTCAGTACTATCCAAGTACATCATGAGATGAAACTTTATCCATTCACAAAAAAGCAATATAATCAAATCTTGGCACTACTGAAAGGTGAAGGGAATATAGGTGTCAAGGTTGATATAGCAGCATCTGCTAGCTTAGCAGGTAATGATTCTCATGGAGCTCTTTTGGTTAAAAAGTTCAAGAATGGATAATTAACATTGGTGCTACTAATCATATAGTAGCTGATGTAGAACTTCTAGATAAGGCAACAATCAATAAGCCTAATATTACATGAAAAGTAAATTTACCTACAGGATGTGAAACCGAGGTTACACGTGTTAGATCCAATACAATTTCTATAAGAAGCACTCTATCTAATGTACTTTATTTGCCTACATTTAAGTACAACCTTTTGTTTGTCTCAAAAGTCACAAGAGAGTTGGGATGCTCAGTAACTTTCTTTCTTGATTTTTGCATCTTTCATGATCTCTCAAATGGAAAGGTGGGGGAGATTGGTAGAGAGGTGAATGGACTGTATATGTTCTCTGAAATGACAAAAGGAGGATGCACAACTGATGAATATCTATTGTTATTAAAGATGAAGGCAATTCCACAAGTCTCAATGAAGTAAAGCTGTGGTATAAGAGATTTGGACATCTATCAGTTGGAGTATTAGACAAATGTTGAGTTCTAAGTCTAAGGTTATAGCTAGTGCAATTTGATAAGTGTATTATATGTCCTTGTGCAAAACAAGTTAGAAGTTCCTTTCCTACAAATTGTGTCAAAACCTTTGATTGCTTTGAACTAATATGTTTGGTGTCTGTATAAACATGCTACTTTTGATGGCACTAAGTATTTCATTACTGTAGTAGATGATTTTTCAAGAATGACTTGGGTGTACTTATTAAAGTTAAAGTTTGATATGTGTGTAATGATTAAATAGTTCCTCAATTATGTACATACTCAGTTTGGTGAGTAGGTTAAAGTAATAAGGTCTAATAATGGTACTGAATTTTTCAGCTCAGTGTGCAGCACTATGTTTAGTAGCCGTGGAATAGTGCATCAAACAAGTTGTCCTTACACCCCTCAGCAAAATGGTGTTGCTGAGTGGAATCATAAACATATACTTGAAATTATCAAAGCTTTAAGGTTTTAAGCTGGACTACTTATACATTTCTAGGGTATATGTGCATTAGTTGTTGTATACCTAATAACCAGGTTACCTAGTTTAGTATTACAACACAAGGCACCTTATAAGAAGTTATATAACAAACCTCCATCTACATCACATCTAAGAGTAATTGGGTGCTTGTGTATATAAAGGTAGTTCATGAAATGGACAAACTAAAGCCAAGGGCCAAAATGACAGTCTATATGGGTACTCAATGACTCAAAAAGGATATGTACTTTATGACTTAGAGACAAAGAAGTTATTCATAAGTAGTGATATTATGTTTAAGGAGAATGTTTTTCCTTCCAAGGTCAGTAAGGATGATACCAAGAATGTGTTGTTTCCTGCTAGTGCCTGTGATTTGATTGATATTTTTTATGAAAGTCAAAATACGGTTGATTATGTAATACAACCTACTGAACTACCTGAGAGTGATATAAGATCATGCGTTGAAAAAGCCATAGTGCAGGTTCCTAATGAAATGCCTGAATTTCAACCATCTGAGATTTCAACACTACTTAGGCAATAACTAATGAAGTAGTACCTATAGTAGCTGAGATTAGAAGATCTACGAGAGGTAGAAATCCTCTAGTATGGTTGAAAGACTTTATGTCATTAAGTATCAATGATATAGTCTCTTATCTTATGGCCAATTACATGGCTTATGATCATCTAGCGCTTAGCTATCAAGTCTATCTGTCCAAGATGTCTGATAAAACATTACCTAATACCTATATTAAAGTTGTTCAATATCCTAAGTGGGTGGAAGCTATGAAGTTGGAAATTGAAGCACTTCAAAATAACCATACATAAGAACATGTACCACTACCTATAGAAAAGAAACCTATTGAGTAGAGATGGATATATAAAGTGAAGTATAAGGCAAACGGTGATGTTGAAAGGTTCAAAGCTCAGCTTTTGGCAAAATGGTATAGTCGGCAAGAAGGTATTGATTATCAGGAGACCTTCTCACCTATATTTAAGATGAAAATAATCAAGTTTGTTCTTGTTATTGCAGCAATTAAAGGCTGGTACATAAATTAAATAGATGTGTTTAATGTTTTCATGCAACGTGATTTGTTTGATGAAATCTACATGGAGTTTCCTCAAGATTTTCTGAGTTAGGGGGAGAATATGGCATGTACACTGAAAAAATCCTTGTATGGTGTCAAACAATCTCTAAGACAGTGGAATGCCTAACTAATTGAGGCATTACTGAGCTTTAAATTTCAACAAAGCCAGTATGATCACTCGCCGATTGTCAAGAAAAGCACTAAAGGAGTAATTGTGGTGTTTGTAAGGACATGATCGTTACACGTTCCCATTGGAGCTTTAAGATTTCAGTCTCGAGAAGTTTTAGACCAAGGTGATGCTCCATGGAAGCCCACATGGTCTGTCTGAGGTCACACTGCCTGTAAGGAGCCTCCATGGAGCGGTCCTTGGCCTTATGAGGGTGTTTGATTCTTAAACGTGGAGTTTTAAACTAAGGCACACCACACATGGACCCCTTACGGTCCTTGTGACATCTCGTGGGCCGTGTGGTAGCGTTAATCTTGAAATACCACTGTTTGAGACCAAATATAAGGGTACGACCAAGTATACGATCTATACAAGGTGGTACGACCCATATGGCCTCCATATGGTTTCCAAACTGAAAATTTTCTAAGTATAGAATCACCGTCTCTGAACTTTATTGTGGGATATTTTCTAGGGAGGTGGTATAGGCAGTGGTACGGCCCATGTGGTCTTCCGTGAGAGTGATTTTGTTGAAAAATTCTAGGTATGGGATTACTGTTTTGGACCTTTGTCAAGTAAAATTTTGTAAGTGTTGGTTCACGGGTAAATATAAGGTCCGTATAGTGCCTTGCTGACCGTATACCCCCTTCCTGAGACGAAAATATTAAATTTTCAACTCATTTCATTAATGATATTTTTGTAAATATAGTTTATTCTAAGGGTCTTTTCTGACTTCTTATGCTACCTAAAGACTTCCTAATGACCTAATTTTATTCCTATCATTCAAATTCACTCCTCACATTTGAAAATTCTCTGAATTCTCTCTCAAAGAACTCTAGTTTGAATTAAGCTTGGGGTGCAAGGGAAGGCTCATTCTTCCTGAATCTTCCTCATTGGCTAAGATATGTGAGTTTGATTTTTGATCCCTTTCAACCAAGAACACCCAAACTCTTTTTAAGTGATTTTCATGAATTTTAGCTTTAATTATGGGTTTCTAATATTATTATTTATTAAATTCAATTTATGTATGGTCTATGCTTATTTATTGATTATAAAGTGAATTAAGCCCTAATACGATGAAATGTAGTGAAATTATGAAGTTATGAAAGTGCATGTCCCCTTTAAAGCTTGACGTGTGCATGGTCAACCTATATTATGATTTCAATGCGAATTTCACTTATGTCTTTGCTTGAATTTCACGAGGTATTATTGATTTAAGTATGAATCTCTATTATCCATGGCGTTCTCATCTCATTCATAGCATATGCATTCATGAGCATTGGATTTATAAAAATTATGGAGTTAAGTCTAATTATGTTTATGTAAATTATTTTTGATAAGATATTAATTATAAAAAGAATGTGATCACATAAATGTCTATTGTTATGGCTCTTCAAGCACTTTGGGTGCTTGCACCATATCATTATGTGAATGAGCTATTCCGATGCATGAGTATCATTATTTTAAATTATGGTTTGGCTTTTGAGCCCAAATGTGCATTGAAAGGATTTGAAATGGCTATTGCCTCTTTTGAAAGCATACATATGTATACGTATTCTTGTGAGATATTTTGACTTAGCACCAATGGATTGGGGGCGTAAAAGTTATCCCTAAGGGTCCTCTCCTTTTCCTTTAAATATGTTTCAGCATAGGTATATGGTATTCATTACCAAAAAGACTGGGTTGTAAGAAATGGTTATATATTTTGATATGATATGATATGTTTTGATATGGAAATCCTTCCAAAAAGTGAGGTCGTAAGGAAGGTGTCCATTACACCAAAAAGATGTGATTGTAAGGTGTTTCTACCCTTTGCAAGTAATCTTCTTCTATCAATAGGAGTTCTATATCAGACTAATTCGTGTAATAACTCGCATAGATTTGATTTGTCGGTTATAGTCCACCCCCACTATATATGAGCATTTGTGCATTTCATGCATCATTGGTTTCATGGCATATCGTATACCACATGTCTTGCTATATGTTGCTTCTTATATTATGTGCCCTAGTCATCTAACATTAAATGCAGGTTTGGTAAGTCATATACATTGCATGCCTGCATACTTAGTACATCCAAATGTACTAATGCATACTTTGGCCTACATGACCTAACCATGTAGGGACCGAGGACTTCATTCATCCACCATATGACGGCTAGCTTGGATCTTGAGATTTGCTTGTTGTGGTGAGTCCTATCTTCCATGGACCAACCACCATTCCTATATCTATGGTGTTTTATTTTTGTTATTTACTTTGAGGGTTAGCCTAGGGTATGTCTTGGTCCCCGTCCTATCTTATGACTAGAAGCATTGTAAACTCCTTTACGATTATATGTTAAGTATTGTAATTGGAGGTTATGTTGATGGCTTTGGCTACCTTTGGATATCATTTTGTGAATTGGTTATGAGCTTTATGATATGGTTATATGTATGAAGAGAAAGATCCTAAGTTCCGAATTGCCTTCATAGAGTGAGTCATACTTACCCACCCCTTAGTATTTATGTGCTATGTGCTTTGTGAATCCTTGTTACTCTCATTCCCTATGACATCCCCATAGCATAAGTCTCGTTCTCCCGTCCATTAGGATTATGTCTTTACGATTCGTTTACGCTTCCGAACCGATGATGTGAATATGGATACTATGAGGCTTGTTTAAGAACTCTCGGATTCTCATTCCCATGTTACTCCTAGGCCCTAGATCCAGGCCATGACAATGTTACTATATATACATGATATGCTTATAACATGTGACAATCTTAAAGTGATTCAAGATAGAAATACAGCTTTACAAGAAACCTTTAAAATGAAAGACTTGGGAGAGTTAAAGTATTTCCTAGGAATTGAATTTGCAATGTCTGAAAAGGGGATTCTAATGCATCAAAGGAAGTATGCACTACAACTAATATCAGAGGACTTGGAGATGCAAAACCAACTATGACTCCTATAGATACAAATGTAAAATTTAGATCAAAAGAGTATGATGATCACCTATCAAAAGGAAATAGCCAAACAAAACCTATGGTTGACCAAAGATGTTTGTTATCAAAGGCTCATAGGCAAGCTTCTCTACTTAACTGTGACCAGATCAGACATTTCCTTTTGTATACAAACTCTAAGCTAGTACTTGAAAGCTCCAAAATAGTTACATATGAAAGTTGCACTCAGGATAGTAAGGTATCTAAAAAGGCAACTCAGACAAGAAGTTCTTTTAGCCAGCAACAATAACTCTGAAATATCAATAGATGCTGATGCAGACTGGACTGCCTGTCCTAATACTAGAAGGTCTTTAACAGGTTATAAAGTAAATCTTGGAGAATCCCTTATCATTTGGAAATCTAAGAAGCAGACTACATTCTCAAAAAGCTCAGCTGAAGCTGACTACAGAAGCATAGCAGCTGTAGTAGCAGAATTAGTATGGATTGTTAGCTTAATGAAGGATTTGTGTATTGAAATATCATTTCCTATTAGTGCTTATCATGATAGCAAAGCTGCTATGCAAGTATCAACCAATCCTGTATACCCGGAGAGAACCAAAGACATAGAAATAGATTGTCATTTCATCTGGGAGAAGATCAATCAAGGACTCGTTTCAACCAAGTACATTGGTACCAAGGATCAACCTGCTGACATGTTTACAAAGGCCTTGTTTAGAAGTCAGCATGAGTTCTTTAGCTGCAAGCTAGGCATTCTAAACATTTTTGAAGTGCCTAGCTTGAGGGGGAGTATCAAGAAACTTACTTAACACCTCTAATCCTCGCTTAACTATCCTAAATAAGAGTTAGGTAAAGTTGTTGGGTTAGTTAATTAAACTTCTACTGTATAAGTTGGTTCATATAGTAGCTTGTACACTTAATGAAACTATTCTACTATCAATAAGATTTGATCTTCCTTTCTCTCTATTCTCTTCTTGCATTCTTCTTCTTGTTCTTCATATTCATCATCATCATTCTGATCACACTAACATGACCTTCAACTCTATGTTCTGTAAGGTCATGTTTTATTTTCAGTTTACTTAATAAGTAGGTCCACTGTGGTCCATGTTTAGATACAACTTACGGCTATCTCTGGATCAAATACAATGCGGTAGGGCAAACCGAAAATTATTAACGTAGTCAAACGGGTTTTCAGCTTCATGTTCCAAGGCCTATCCTGAAAATAAAAACGACTACACCCATGTATGTCTGCTTCATTTAGAAATTCATACTTGGTTGTTATAGGAACTTATTTGTATACATATAAAATTTGAAGGGTCAAATGACTTTGTAAAGTTGGCTCATTGAAATGACCAAATAATTAGGTTGCTATATGCTAAATTTCTTTACGATATGTTTGAAATACTACAAAGAGATGATGAACAATAAATGAAGCCCTAAGGAATTAGGCTACAAAGCTTTGAGTGCAATTGGTACTAGTGAATGATAAGAATCAGATGTCATCAAGACAGTAAGCATTATGAGGAGTTACTTTGAACATAACATCGGGCTAAGGCTTTGAACACCCGGAGGAAAAGTCAGCAGTTGTGAAGCCGTCCCAGATGTTACCATATCTTATTCTTAAATGTCAACTAATGATGAGTAAGAAAGATGCATTTTTCGTAATTAAAGTATACAGTTGGTGCTAGTTGCAATGGACCGTCAACATGAATTTTTGATATAGGACGGGATTGCACTTGTGAAATTTTGCATCCATTCTCTAACTAATTCAAAACTGTAAATACATATCTTCGCAATGGCGTGAAATTATTTCGAATGTAACAATTCTTTAGGAGGTGGAGAGAAGCAAAGTCATTTTGCCTGTAAAAAGATTTGATCAAACTTGTGAGTTCTTGGCCATATATTTCCTGGTGCTTAAGGTTTCTGGATTTTGTTCATAACAAGCAATGATATGGTGAAGCAGCTCTTCTAGATTTTATGCTTCTCTTTCTCCTTGTTTATTGCTGCGTCTCAAGTCGACTCATTTAAAAAAAAACCGAGGGCACAAAACGCATTAGATTTACACAAAATATTTGTATACATGCAGTATGTTTTATAAAAGGAAAACACTTTGAGTTCAATCTTGATCTTGTAGTCGTCATACATTTGTCAACAAAATTCTATCAGACTGAATAAATAGTTACAGCTCCAGCATGACAGATAGATGTAAATGTGTAAGCACACTGGATGTTTGTATAGCTTTGGCTTCAAGTACTAGTTTGCTGAGATGCACCTTGTTTCAAGAACAGGCAGATGACAGTGCTGTCATCTCTCTTGCTATTTGGAAACTTGTGTTTCCATGCATCTAACGAGGCTTGTACTACTGCCTCTGTGGCTGCTGCTGCATTATTTGTTGCACACACTATGGAGATGACTTGGTCGTTGCTCAGCACATCCCACACCTATTTTA
>JAOTQR010052173.1:0-14520 GCA_025774065.1 Solanum ossicruentum
TCCATACATAGTCACCTTCAAACCTGCATACATGCTTTGACACCAAGTTACATGGGTTCCTGCTGCAAAATAAAGTTTATGAGTTGTTCCATTTCGTACGCATTTCATCATTTGTATAATATACTCTTTTCATTGTCATATTGTCTCGTGTGATTATCCACATATCATATGCTACATATACAGTCCTATAGCTCCAATGTTATGGCCACCAAAAGAACCATCTCAAAGGTAATTGAAAGATAAAATATACAGTTCTGATAGGTGGTAGCCCGAGGGGTGGAGATAGCACCTAGCCAGGGACGATCCTATCAAGGGAGTATCCTGAGGGGTTGAGTATAACCTAGCCAGGGACGAACCCGATACTGTTTCACCACTGATCAGTTGGTCATTTGCATTACAGCTGTGCACAGATTTTACAGTAAAGGTAAAGTAATATAAAGGACATAAAGTAAATGATTCCACAGTATAACTTAAGGTGGTCCATGATCTTCCACAGATGTATGCTTTCATTTTTGTTGTTAATTTATATACAGTATATCCTGCCTTACATACTCAGTATATTATCTCATACTGACGTCCCTTATGGGGGACCTGTATTTCATGCTGCAGGTATAGGTGTTAGTAGATCTCCCCAGTAGGAGTACAGGATATTCAGCTGTTGTACCAAGCTCCAGGTTGCTTCAGGGCTTTGTACATGTCTAGAGCTTAAATGTCTTTATTGTACAGTTTGTTAAGGCGGGGCCTGTCCCGACCCTTATCAGATATTTTTCTTTATTTGGAGGCTTTGTAGACTATATAAAGCAAAGTGAAGTCACGTATAGTATTATAGACACTGGGGCCCCAATGGCCTAGTCATATGCATTTCTTTTTAGCTTGTTATCACTATTTATATTCTTAAAGGTATGTCAAACACAGAAACCCCATATAATATGTACAGAAAGCGCATAGACACTGGTTGGTTCTCCCAAGCCTTATCGGCAACGGGTGCCAGTCCACCCTAACGGGACTTTGGGGTGTGACATGGGTACTATCATCACTAACCTACAAAAGGGTTTGTACTTTGGGATTCTAGTTTGGTCTCTTCTACACATATGATATCCTATATGAGCATGAGTTACTTAAGCATGTTTTACTTATGCATTGATCATACATGCCATATTGTTATATTATGCCTATCGCCTATAGTTATGCATTTTGATTATGATGCCTAATTTTTTTTCCTTGCATCCTACATACTTAGTACATTCAAACGTACTACGGCATACTCTATACAAACATGATGTCACTATATAGGAACTAGTGCCAAGTTGATCATCCTCCTCCTCCACGTGGCTAGTTTGATACTACTCAAGCTAGTTGGTGAGTCATCCAATTCGGGGACCTTAGTCTATGATGTTCTTATTATGTATTGAGACATTCTTCTTTATTGTAAATTTTGACTATGAGGATGAGCCCAGTTACTTTGTCTTGGCCCCTGCTCTTATCTATGTATTAGAGGTGTTTGTTAGACATGTTATGTATCTATACTAAGATCCTTGACTCTATTGTTCTCGATGTCTGTGGTATGAAAGTGACTTCCTTAGCCCCGGTTGTCCCACTTTATTATCTCTTGATGCTTAATTTATTGCTTTCGCGACCAAGGATGTGTAATGATGTTTTAAGAGGCTTGTTTGGGGTTCTTTCAGGTTCCCTATTCATTGTGTCACGTCTAGGCCCTAGGCTTGGGTTGTGACATACCGACTCATAGAGGCACTGAGCAATATGGATGCCATGAGCGCCACCATAGAGACTATGAGTGTAAGGATGAGGGCACTTAAGGAAAGCATGGCTGATAGGAGATGCACAGGGATTGCTGGAGAAAGGGAGGCTAGGATTGTAGCTCCCAAGCTACCTATATTAAACGGCGTCCATGACACGCAAGAGGTGGAGAACTTCTTGTGGCACTTGGAGAATTACTTCAAGTGTAATAAAGTGAGAAATGATGAGACAAATATCAACACAACCATGTTGTATCTGACAATAATTTCCATGTTATGGTGGAAACATAAGGAGTCGGAGATTGGAAAGGGGCTATGCACCATTGATACGTGGGACCAATTCAAGAGTGATTTCAAGAAGGCCTTGTTCCCTAATAATGTCACTTATGCGGCAAAGTGAAAGTTCAAGGAGCTCAAGCAGACGAGTAGTATAAAGGCCTATGTGAAGGAGTTCACTACCCTCACGCTCCAGATCCCCAACCTCACAGATGAAGATATGATGTTCTACTTCATGGACGGCCTATAAAAGTGGGACAGGACAGAGTTGAAACATCGATAAGTTAGTACTATTGACGAGGCCATCACACAAGCAGAGGCTTTGACAAACTCTTGGCACGACAGGTGAGACAAAGACCGAGAAGAAAAGCTGAGAGGTAGTCATGACCAAGGTGGGGAAGATGGTGGAAAAGGAAAGGGTTGGAAGCCACATCCTAAGCGTCATGACACCTATAGGTCTAATAACAGGAAGGTTGGTCGTCAAAGCAACGGAGAGAGCAAGGCACGACTCGAGAAAGAGTTAAGTGCTACATATGTGGTGGGCCACAAAATGCCCCACACTTGCCTAGGAATGTCCCATAATCTTAATTCCCTTATATCTCAAATTGGGGATATTTAAACACCCCTCCACTTAGCTCGAAAAGATCATATAATACATGTTTTTTGTAAATCTCAAAATCGTGCAGAATTTTGCAAATCCGACTTCATATTCTTGTTCAAAGGAAAAAATTGAGTGGGAAGACAAGTACCTACAAGGTATACTTCATCTATACCAAGAAAATAATATTTTAGCAAAACTTCACAAAAACAGCAGCTTTCCACGACCAATCTGCGACGCGGACCTGGCGCGGACTAGTTCAAAAATTTTCAAAAAATTCTTTTTTTACTCCAGGGCAATTAGGTAAGAAATCAATACCTATATATGCGAAAATCCTTCATTCTTTAGCCATTTTTAGCCCTAAAAACCTCACCAAAAACTCTCAAATTCTTCTCTAATCTTCATCAAATTCTCCATCCATTCTCAATATTTTCAAGAACTTTAATTGGAGTTCAAGGAAACCAAGTCAAGCCCCAAGTCCTCCTCAAATTCTTCTTAAAGAAACTCCAAGATTAAGGTATGTGGGTTTCGTTCATGGGTACCTTTCACCCACGAAGCTCAATCTTCCTTTTGTATGAAAATTGCATGTTTTCAAGTTGTGTTACTTATGGGCATTATTCATTATGGACTATGTTTAAAAGTTATGTTGGGGTTTCATGAAATGTTGATTGAAAACACATTTTTACCTATTTGAGGCTTATACTATGAGATGGTTTGTCTATTGTGACTATGTATGTTTTGAGCTATGAAACTATGATCTATGATGGATTTGATGGGAGTTTCAATGTATCTTGCATGAGGGTATTGACAAGTATTGGTGGGTGATTTTACTTTGATTTTTCCTGCATGATTTCACTCTTGAATTGCATGATTTTGTACTAGCATTGCACACCCGCCAAGTGTTTGATAAAATATATTTTCAAGGATTCTTAATGTTTTGATGATCTATTGGTTGATTTATGAGTCAAGTGACCTTCTTTTGATGATTTTGGGCTTTCTAAAGATGTGTTTAATTCATAAAAATGTTGATGTTGTTGTAAAGCCGGATTAAGTCCTTTTCTTAAAGATTTTACCTCTTGTGAGCCTTTGATGTTGATGTTAATGCAAGGGTAATGTTGATGATGACTCATTCTTATGTTTGATGATTAGGCTCACAATTTGAGATCAATGATGTTAAAAGCTACTCGTGTCATGTCTTCCATGTTGCTTACAAGTTATTAAAGCTATGATTGCTTTACGAATCTTATTGTATTAGACTTAGCACCGAGTGGACTAGAGGTGAGTCCTTAAGTCCCAAAACTACGTGCCACCATAGGTGAAGGGATTAGAGATGAGTCCCTAAATCCCTAAGAGGTGAGTATCCTAAATATGAAGGCTTAAGGCAAGTACCTGAGTCTAGGAACTAGAGGCTAGTACCCCGTTCACATAAGGCTTAGTGGATCCACTTAGGAATTAGGAGGTTTACCTTGGAAAGTAACTTCCCCCTTTCTTTTGGTGTAGGGTAGACATCGAGATTCCAAGTTATAGCTCACTTGGTCTTATTTTATGTCGGTTGAGATTTCTTCCCACACTTATATATTATGTTCTATGTAAGATGAATGATTTGCAAAGCATGATTTACTTAAGCATTGATCATACATGTCATATCGGTATTATACTATCTATTGCTTATCATTATGTATTTTGACTATATTGCTCTCTTATTGCATTGCATCCTACATACTAAGTACATTCAAACGTACTAATGCATACCCTATGCCTACATGATGTTACCATGTAGCAACCAGAGCTCTATTTGACCATCCTCCTTCACGTGGCTAGTTTGATATCTTGAAGATATGCTTGGTGAGTCCCCAAGTTCGAGCACACTATCTGCTTTCTCTTGATATTTCAAAAACTTTTTTATGTTGATGTTTGACATTATGAGGTTGAGCCCGGAAAGTGTCTTGACCCCTGCTCCATTCTAAGTTAAGAGGTGTTGTTGGAATATTATCATGAATCTATGCTATGAAATTGACTCCTTATGATTTATGATATCAAAGAATTCCCTTAGCCCCATTTATCCCTATTTTACTCACTTGTTATTCTTTTTTTGCTTCCGCGACTAAGGATGTGTGTGTGATATGCTAAAAGACTTGTTTGGGGTCCCTCTAGGTTCCCCATTCGTCATATCACGTCTAGGACCTAGGTCCGAGTCATTACAAACTTGGTATCAGAGCACTAGGTTGTTAATGGTCCTCGGCATCTAATATACCACATCGATTAAAGTCTTGTTCATGGTTGTTCAGCGCACCACAACTATGAATGGGAAGTTATGAGGCATTTAGGAAATGTTTCCCTTCTTCATCATCTAAGTCGTTCTTTAGAAGTGAGATAGGGATTTTCCCTCTAATGAATGTTCTTCTCTTCTAGTTGATCATGTTTCTTCAAAGAGGAAGGCCAAGGAAGGGTCGTGCACCTATGGGACAACCGGCTTACCCCGCTCCTCAAGATGGAAGGGCTACCGAAGTTGAGTTTCGGAATGCTATTACTATGTTAGCGCATGTTATAGCCCACCAAATGAACCAAGGGGCCCAAGCTCCTCATGCTAATACTCCGTCCTTGAGAGTAAGGGACTTTGCTTGAATGAATCCACCAGAGTTCTATGGGTCTAAGGTGGATGAGGATCCCAAGAGTTCATTGATGAGGTGTACAAGGTGTTGTCTCTATTCGGGGTGAATTTAGAGGAAAAGGCAGAGTTGGCGGCCTACCAATTAAAGGGGGTGGCTCAAATTTGGTTTGTGCAATGGAAGGTGGAAAGAGGAAATCATGATGTTATTCCTTGGGAGGAGTTTAAGGTGGCATTTCTCAACCAGTTCTTCCCTCTTGAGCTTAGGGAGGTCAAAATGATGGAATTCATGAATTTGAAGCAAGGGTCCATGAGTGTGAGGGAGCATGCCCTCATGTTCAACCAACTCTCCAAGTATGCTCCATAATTAGTTGCTGATCCGTGGTCAAGGATGAACAAGTTCGTGATGGGTGTATTTGATTTGGTGAATGAGGAGTGTCATGCCGCTATCTTGATAAGTGATATAGATTTATCCCGCCTCATGACTTATGCCAAACAACTTGAGGAGCAGAAGCTTAGGAAGAGGAAAAGTAAGGGATCCAAGATAGCTTGATTTGATGGTAGCTTCTAAGATCAAGAGTCTGTCAATGCTCCAAGCAAGAGGGTTGCCAAGGATGGGATGGCTATCCCCAAGTATCAAGGTGAAGGTATCAGTAGACAAGATCCTCCTACGTGCAACAGTGTGAAAGGTAACACTTGGGAGATTGCTTAGCCGATTCGGGTACGTGTTATGTTTGTGGTGGTCTTTGGTGATGATGTGTTAGTTTTTTTCTAGAAATGAGGAAGATTTTGTGAATCATTTGAGGGTGATGTTATCAATTTCAAAGGAGGTGAGGTTGCTTGCTAACTATGGGAAGTTAGAGTCTTCGAGGTGACAAAAGGGTGGTTGGAGAAGCACATCGGTTGACTAGGTTGGGAATGAGGTTGCATGAAGTTGAGGATGGTGGTGTACTGGTGTTGACGGTTTTGAATCTTCTTTGGTTGAAGAGGTCTAGTTAAGCAAGGCCTTGATTTCCATCTTGATTTTATTGGAGGTCTTTATGAGAAATGGTGGAGTGGAGGTTTCTTCTAAGGGAGAGATGGTGGTTTTGGTGTCAAAGTGGACTATATATGTTTAAGGTTAACAATTGGGTTAAGGTTTATAGGTTCTTATAGGGTTTGGGGGAGAAATTGGTAAGGTTGCATATGAATTGGAGTTTCTCATTGGTATGAATATGGTTCATCCGGTCTTCCATGTGTCTATGTTGAGAAGTGTATGCATGACCCAAGTGTTATAGAACTCTTTGAGGTTGTGGGGGTTGTGGAGGATGAGTTGACCTATGAGGAGGTCTCGGTGGAGATGTTGTATGAATATGTGAAAGGGTTTTGGAACAAAGGTGTAACATTCATCAAGGTTCTTTGGAGGAATCAATAAGTTGAGAGTGTTATTTGGGGAGCCGGAGCGAGCATGAAGAAGTGATATATGTACCTCTTTCATTCTGTTCAAGCTTGAGATAGCAAACTAAGTCCTTTCTATGATTTCAAGTCCTAAGTTTCAGCCCTTATGTCCTTTTGCATGTATTCATGATCATGGTAACAAGTTTATAGTGATTTTTGACATTCATGCTGGAATCTTTCGAAAATGAGGTTTAAGTGCATTTGTTGCATTCAAATTGGGCTGGAAACATCATAATTTCTTCTCTTACCATATTTCTTCAACATTTGGGGACGAATGTTCCCAAGGGGGAGTTGTTAAAATGCCCCACACTTGCCTAGGAATGCCCCATAATCTTAATTCCCTTATATCTCAAATTGGGGATATTTAAACATCCCTCCATGTAGCTTGAAAAGATCCTATGATGCATGTTTTTTGAATATCTCAAAACTCGTGCAGAATTTCGCAAATCCAACTTCATATTCTTGTTCAAAGGGAAAAATTGTGTGGAAAGACAAGTACCTACAAGGTATACTTTATCTGTACCAAGAAAATAACTTTTTGGTGAAACTTAGCAAAAACAGTAGCTTTCTGCGACCAGTTCGCGATGCGAACCTGTCGCAGACTAGTTCAAAAATTTTTAAAAAATTCTTTTCTTACTCCACAATTCTTTTCTTACTCCAGGGCAATTGGGTAGGAACCCAATACCTATATATGCGAAAATCATTCATTCTTTAGCCGAGCCCTAAAAACTCACCAAAAACTCTCAAATTCTTCTCTAATCTTCATCAAATTTTCCATCCATTCTCAAGATTTTCAAGAAGCTTAATTAGAGTTCAAGGAAACCAAGTAAAGCCCCAAGTACTCCTCAAGTTCTTCTTCAAGAAACTCCAAGATTAAGGTATGTGGGTTTCATTTATGGGTACCTTTCACCCACGAAGCCCAATCTTTCTTTTTATGAAAATTGCATGTTTCCAAGTTGTTTTTCTTATGGCATTATTCATTATGGACTATGATTAAAAGTTATTTTAGGGTTTCATGAAATGTTGATTGAAAAAACATGTTCACCTATTTTAGGCTTATACTATGAATATTGTGACTATGCATGTTTTGAGCTGTGAAACTATGATTTATGATAGATTTGATGGGAGATTTCAATGTATCTTGCATGAGGGTATTACCAAGTATTGGTGGGTAGTTTTAGATTGATTTTTCTTGCATGATTTTACTCTTGAATTGCATAATCTTGTACTAGCATTGCACACCTGCCAAGTATTTGATAAAATATATTTTCAAGGATTCCTAAAATTTTGATGAACTATTGGTTGATTTATGAGTCAAGCAACCTTATGATGATTTTGGGCTTTCTAAAGATGTGTTTAATTCATGAAAATGTTGATGATGTTGTAAAGCCGGATTAAGTCCTTTGCTCAAAGATTTTACCTCTTGTGAGCCTTTGATGTTGATGTTAATGCAAGGGTAATGTTGATGATGACTCATTCTTATGTTTGATGATTAGGCTCACAATTTGAGGTCAATAATATTAAGAGCTACTCGTGTCATGTCTTCCATGTTTCTTACAAGTTATTAAAGCTATGATTATTTTAAGAATCTCGTGGTATTAGACTTAGTACCGTGGACTAGAGGCGAGTCCCCAAGTCCCAAAACTACGTGCCACCGTAGGTGAAGGGATTAGAGGTGAATTCCCAAATCCTTAAGAAGTGAGTACACTAAATATGAAAGCTTGAGGTGAGTACCTGAGTCTAGGAACTAGAGGCGAGTACCCGATTCACATAATGCTTGGTGGATCCACTTAGGCATTAGGAGGTTCACCTTGGCAAGCAACTTCCCCCCTTCTTCCAGTATAGGCTAGACATCAGGATTCTAAGTTGTAAGTTGCTTGGTTTTATTTTATGTGGGTTGAGATTTCTTCCCACACTTATATATTATGTTTTATGTAAGATGAATGATTTGCAAAGCATGATTTACTTAAGCATTGATCATACATGTCATATCGTTATTATGTTATCTTTTGCTTATCATTCTACATTTTGACAATGTTGGCTATCTCTTGTTGCATTGCATCCTACATACTAAGTACATTCAAATATACTAAAGCACACTCTATGCCTACATGATGTTACCATTTAGGAACGGAGTTCTATTTGACTATCCTCCTCCACATGGCTAGTTTGACATCTTGAAGATAAGCTTGGTGAGTCCTCAAGTTCGAGGACACTATTTACTTTCTCTTGCTATTTCAAAAACTTCTTTATGTTGATGTTTGACATTATGAGGCTGAGCCCGAAAAGTGTATTAGGCCCTATTCCATTCTAAATTTAGAGGTGTTGTTGGAATATTATCATGTATCTATGTTATGATCTTGACTCATTATGATTTATGATATCAAAAATTCCCTTAGCCCCATTTATCCCTATTTTACTTATTTGTTGTTATTTATTTGCTTCCGCAACCAAGGATGTGTGTATGATATGTTAAGAGACTTGTTTAGGGTCCCTCTGGGTTCCCCATTCACCGTGTCATATCGAGGCCCTAGATCTGGATCGTAACAGGCCACATTGCTACAAGAAGTTCCCAAACTGAAGAGCCTTGCTGCCTTACTGCGGGAACGAATGGAGTAGAAGGTGCAAAAAGAGGCACCTAATTCAGGGGAAGAATCGAACACAACTCTGGTAGGTATGATTAGGCTATGCGGAGCCATCACAAAATAGCTGGACAAGCCAAAGGAGTATAGTTTGTAGTACGTGGACATCACGATCAATGTATAACTCGGTCGTTCCATGGTCGACACAAGCGCGGAGGCTAACATCTTTACTAAGTCTGCGACAAACAAGTTAAGGCTGAAATATAACCTAAGTAATGTGCAACTTAGGAGGGTCAATGCGCCAATGACTCCTGTATGTGTAGTTGCTCAAGGAGTTGACATAGCATTGGGTAAGTGGTATGACAAGACCAACGTCCATGTCACCTCGGTAGATCTCTTTGACATCATTCTTAGGCATGATTTTTTCCAGAAATACCATGTGGTAATCGATCCCTACCTCTAACAACTAGTGGTCATGTAGCAAGGAGGATCCTGGATGGTTCCCTTAGTCAAGATGCCTAAGGTAGTGGGACAAGCTCAACTATCGGCCTTGCGGCTCATGGAGGGGTTCCAGGATGAAAAGTCATTGTTGTGTTCCACGGCCACCAAGAGGAAAAATCATCGAAAGAGAAGCGTCAAAGGAAGCCATGCAGGATAAGGGACAGCTAACTGTAGTAGTGCCCCTCAGGTGTTGAAAGAGGCGAACTCCAGAGAAGATCACAGAGGGACGGCAAAGAGACTTGCAGTAGTCCGAAGGTGGAGACAGGGAGTTCCAATAGTAGTTGCACCAAGGACGTTGCAACATCAAGTGCGGGAGAGTGTCACGATCCATCTGTCTTTCATAAAAAAAAGAATCTAGAGTCAAGGAGAAGAAACTAGAGTCTTGAAGAGGTTTCCAGAAGACTTTAGGACATTGTGGATATCCTTTGAAGCTCCTTAGAAGACTCTAGAAAGTTTAGGAAAGTCTTGAGAAGACTTGCAAAATCTAAAATAATGGAGTCAAGTGTAGGAAGAACTTAGAAGACTCTAGAATTATGTAGACATGGCTTGTAGTCTTTGGTTCTCTCTAGACTTGTATAGAAGATTCTAAAGAGGGGACTAAAGTGTAAATAAATTAGGAACTTGTAAGTAAATATTATTTGCACATAAACCCCTTAGGAGTAGTATAAATAGAGTGGGCATTCATTTATTAGGCATCCAGAAATTGTAAGCAATATACAAGCCTTCATTTAAAAGCTCTCTCTTATTCTTCTTATCTAGTATTCCCTTAGCGGTCTAGAGTAATAGGCTTACTAGTATTTGCAAGATCGAAAAAGAGTCAAGAGCAAATCGACTAGTGCCGCATGGAAGTTCTAAGTTTGTGACACTGAGCTATCGGTGCCAACAGGTCATAAATGACATAAGGTCATTATAGGAATGCTCTAAAGGTAGAAATGACACGGTATAATCAATTTTAACATTATTTTTGAATGATTTTACCTCTAAAATTAAAACGTTCCAATATGGGTATTGTTGGACTCCTTTTGATGAATTCTTTTCATTCTACATAATTCATAATTATTTTGGAGTTGATATTTGAGGGTTATTTTATGGTAAAGTGTTCAGGTGTAGTTTGTGGTATTCGAGATAGATTTGGCTATCCTTCTTTAAAATTGGGATTGGATAATTGACTGCTCTCATGTAATAGACTATGGGTGGATTATAACATGGTTTGGGAGTTGTTGATTATGTTGCATCTCCCGTGTGAGGCCTTTACTTGCTATTATGATTGTTTCATGATTATGTATTTACCTAATTGATTGTGATGGGAGTTTGTAGTATTATTTCACTTGTGATACCCATGGGAGGGTTGAGTTGGGGATTATACAATGCTTTAAGAAATAAAACATCTAAGAAATAAAATGATTTGAGATGTGGTTAGATACGTGGGACGGAGGACTCGTAGTACCTGCTAATATGGCTACGCAGTGGAAGGCAAGGAGCCTAAATCGATCCCCCAGGCGGTCCAGGGAGGGACCACCATGGCTTCTCTCTTCTCGAGAATCCATATATCCTTTATCAATGTATGGACAGCTATCTGCTACCATATTTTTCTTGATCTATCCAATCGGTCAAAGAAGTTTTTCTGATGGTATGCCTTTAGGAATCTTCGGTACTTTCAATTTTATATTGTATTCCAGGTTGAACACAACATCCTTATGCACCCATTTCACATACTAGGCGTGGATGAATTGTGGTATATTTTGAGAAATAAGAAGTTTTGTTAAATGGTGGTTGTTTAATCCAAAAGAACTTCTTCCCATTATTCTAAATGGGATTATTTATTATTGATTGTTGAGTTTGAGCATTTTGATACTTATATGTATATGTTTGAGATGATCATTGTAACTATACTTGTTTATTGACATGCATTCATTTTCACACATCATATCATTGAACATGAAAAGTTGAGAAATATGAAAATAACTTTTTGTAAGAAAATGACACCTTTAAAACTCTTCACCACGAGTTAGGTGAGAAGGAGTATATAATGTTGAGATTGTAATTTTCTAAAAGAAAATGAAAATACTTTTAAAACTTTTAACCATAAGCTAGGTGGCAATAAGAATAAGATATTGTAATTGTGATGAGATGTATGGTCTGCGACGCTCTACAAGTCCTACTTGAAATCAGCTTGGTAGGTGTATACAGCAAGTTGTGCAATAATCTTGATCCCACCATACTACCTATGCATTCATCATTCCATGTTGTTGCATTGTATGACACTGATCTTGATTATTTGACTATATTTGATAAATTTTGATATCTCATAACTTTATATGTTTAGCGTATTCACACGATTTTATATAAATTAATAACACAAATGTTGGAGTGAAATTTTCTATATGTAGGTGGAAACGTTCCTTAGTTTATTGCATAGTTTAATCATTTCCTAATATCTAATCGATCAAACCTACTAGGTACATGTGAATTATACTCACTCCTACTTCTATGTCTCCTTTAGATGCAAATTCTAGACATGGTTATTCTTGCGGCAATTGATTATTCTAGTGGAGATCCTTAATCAGATTTGGAGGTGAGATCCTATGATTTTCTTGAAATTTAGACTTTCTTCTAATTGAAGCATTCTTACTATGATTTTACAAGATCAACCTACTTCTGATTGAAGTAACTTTTACATGATATTATGATTTAATTGCTTCTTATTAAAGTGATCGTCAATATGAGATTACACTTTGGAAAAAAATAAGATCGATTAAAGTTCTCTCACCATGATTTGATGCTTTTAATTAAGTGTCCTTTACTAGCTTAGTACGAGATCATGACATGATTTAGGAGTTATTCAATTAATTTGAAATTTTCATGAGAATATGTATATTAGTAGATTCTAACCCTTCTTTTCAAAAATAGATTTATGATTATGCGTGATCATTCTTGTTGAGAGAATCACCTAGCAACGAGTTGGACTAAACGGCAATTACCCAGGTTTTTGAACTACGTGTCACTGGAGGATATCCCTATTAGACTAAGACTAGCTAGTGGATTCTAAGCTCATGATTAAAGTCCTTACCTGGCAAGTAGAACAACTTCTTTTTGGTATGGGGAAGATACTGAACTCCATGTTATATGTCAAATGGTTTATGTTGGTTAACGATATATCTCACTTAGCTTATCTTATGATATGCATTGACCTTGTACTAGTTATCATAGTTATTTTAGTTATCTCGGTTGTCAGTTTCCATTATATGTCTTGCTTGGTCATTGCATCATCAGCTTCAGACTTATCATGTTATTTCACCATGTTATTGCATATTCTCTGTACTCAGTACATTCCATAGTACTGACTGCAGATTTTACCTATACAGATTTATAGTATAAGTAGGCATTTCCCATAGTATTGGACCCAATCATCATTACTAGAGTTGGTGAGTTCTCATGATTCGAGGATATGTTCCGTATGTCATTTCTCAGAGTCAGTTTCATATTCAGACTTTGAGTTAGTTAAGATCTGTCCTAGTAGCTCTTTTATATTTGTAGAGATTTTTCAGACTTTCCAGATATTCAATTTATATTAACACTTTAGATTTTCTTAATATCATATTTTGTTTAGACTACCTATGGTTTATTTTGCTTCATTTTGTTATTTCTTATTTCAGTATGCTTATGATATGTCATGTGGTTAGCTGAAATTGCTTAGGATTCTAAATATCATATTACGATTAGGGGATAGCTTCAAATTGTGACACGGAGCCTCACATTGTAATAAAAATATTCAAAATGGGGGATGATTTCTTACATTATCTGTCTTATTTAAGAGTAAAATGGCACTAATACCATTATACATTCATTGAGGTTTCGATTTCAATACACTATTGCGCGCATGAATAATCATAAATCTTTTCTTTTTTAAGGATGAGATGAAGAATTTTTCTATTTCAATTGATCATATTAATGTAGAAAATTCCGAGCAATTTTTTTATGTCCACATTTACTTAAGAGTAAAGATGAGCACTCATCTTAACAAGTGCCGGTAAAGAATTAGCCTACTATAAAAGCTTAACTTTTTCTTCATTTTATCTTGGTTCATTTTAGTTGGGATTTGCTCTGAATTTTCTATTTTATTAAGATTTTATATAATTGAATTTTACTTCAAAAAGTAGTTTCTGGTCAGAAAAAAGAACTGATGGAAAATTAAAGAATTATTCTATACTTGCCTTGGAAGGAAAAAAAATAATTTGTTATAAACTGAAGTTCAGTCTTTTCCACAAGAATGCAATAGTACTCATAACGTAGTCATTCTAGAGAGTTTTGATTAGGAAAATATTCTCTTTATAGTTTTAATATTTTCTTTTATATTAGTTTCTCCCTTGTAGGTCATGAATTGACCTTCTTCAAAAGCATTTTTTAAAGTGCTGAAGTTTATTTTAAAATAAGTAATTACATATTTGGATAAAAGTGTTTAAGTTGAAAAAAAGTTATTAATGTGTTTGGCATCAAAGTACTATTAAACAATTTTTTTATCAAAATATCTGAAATATCCTTAAACTGTTACATATTATAAAATATTAATTATTACTTAAAATTTTTGTTTCTAAATTAGAATTAACTTATTTTAATTCATCTTCAATATAATTTGATTATATAAGTTAATTTCTATGTCTAAGTTATTTTTAATATTTAAAATATATAATTATAATAAAATACCTCACATATTTGAGTTTTTTTTAATTATATTTATAATAAGTAATGACTATATTTCTT
>JAOTQR010052244.1:0-14516 GCA_025774065.1 Solanum ossicruentum
ATGAAGATTTAGAACCATCAACAACCACAACACCACCATTATCAACCTCTTCCAACCTAACCCCCAATCTAGCCAACCGATGGACCTCTCTAGACACCTTCTTTCCTCCATCATCAACATATGCTAGGCTAACCATTGACATCCTACTTAGAGCATCAGTTATAATATTAGCCTTACCGGGGGTGATAATGCACACTCATATCATAATCTTTAAGAAGCTCAAACCACCTTCTTTGTCTCAAGTTGAGATCTTTTTGGGTGAACACATATTGGAGACTCTTATGATTGGTGAACAAATCAACATGAACCCTATACAAATAATGACGCCAAATTTTCAAAGCAAATACCACGACATTCAATTCAAGATCATGGGTAGCATAGTCCTTTTCATGCACCTTAAGTTGTTTAGAGGCATAAGCTATCATCTTACCATTTTTCATCAAGACACAACCCAAACCAATTCTTGAGGCATCACAATACACAACAAATCCTTCCAACCCTTTTGGTAGAGACAAGATAGGAACAGAGACAAGCTTATCTTTCAAAGTTTGGAAACTCTTCTCACATTCATTGGTCCACATAAATTTTTCCTTCTTTTGGGTAAACTTAGTCATGAGAGAAGCAATAGAAGAGAAACCGCTAACATACCTCCGGTAGTAACCTGCCAAATCCAAGAAACTTTTAATGTCCAATGGAGTCAAAGGTCTAAGCTAATTTCTAATTACTTCCGTCTTCTTGGGTTTTGTCACCCAATTTTTATCCTCCAAATATGAATTAATTACTGAGCTTTTAATTTGGACGATTTGAAATAATTGGCTTTCAAAAAATACGAAAAATATTTTCTCAAATAAATTTCAATTTTATTTTAGAAGTTATTATTTCGTAATTGATTTAATTATTTCTGGTCGATAATATTAAAAATTCATCAATTAATTTATATTAATTTATCATGTGGTCTAAATTCAATTGAATTCAATTTGATTATATTTGATTGGTCGAAATTGCAATTACGTGAGCTAATTTTTAAATCTAATTCCTTTTCTTATTTTAGACCAAATGGACATCCCCAATTTTAGCCCAAAATGAGTAGAACCCAATCCAAAATTCGCTAGACTCGACCCAATTCTCTATTTTCAGAATACATTACAACATATACATGCATATTACCTATACTTCACGCGCCCCTTCTGTTTTCCCCTTTTCTTCTTCCTCTCTCATCTCACGCGTACACCCAAATCGTCTTCCTCAAATGGCAAAACCCAGTAACGCAGCGGAAGTTTCAGCAAAAGCTTCGACACCAGCACCCTTTGACCACCAAAACGACACTCAGCTAGCGTCTCCATCATCTTCCCCAAAATAGTAATCTGCAAACCCAGCAGCAAAAGCTTCTGTGCACAACAACCACAATCTCAGCTCTAAGAATTTGAATTTGGTTTTTGGATTTTTCCCCAATTCCCATACCGTTTCCCCCTCCAATTTCTGTCCTAATATCTTCCTATAAAAATGCCTCTCATTCATCCATTTGAAGGGGAGAAGAGTTAAAATTTGAGGGCAAGAACAGTGTTCTTGCTAAAACAAACCCACGAAGGTTTAACCTCGAATTTGGCTTCTTTTTGTTTCGTCGGAGTTTATTTTTTGTGGTGGAAAGCCTTCCAGTTCGTCTCGTTCCAGCTCGCTGTCCCAAAAAAGGTAACATTCTCATTCACTTCTCTCATTTTGTTTTTCTTTTTCTCAAACGTTTATGTGTTCTGTGAGAAATAGAGAAAAGAGTGAGAAAATTAAATGGAGAGAAATTTATTTAGACAGATACATGAATTGAATACTTAATAAATGAGAATGACACTTCTATATATACAAGTCCTTAAGAGTCATTTCTAGCCGTTTATAGCCGTTGCTACAGTATTACTACAGTGCCCCAACTGTTGCTACAGTACCTATAGCCGTTGCTACAGTCTGGTACAGTACTATTTTAACACTATTCTAACACTCCCCTCAAGCTGGATCATATATATCATATGCACCAAGCTTGTTACAAATATATTCTATCCGAAGACTTTTTAATGATGTGGTAAAAACATCTGCAAACTGATCATTGGAGTTCTATAATATATTATATAATTGGGCATTGATCTGTTCCCATTTGACCTTCTCTGCTGCTGCAATGTTTTCCACCTTTGTGATAAGATGATCATATTTCCCTTGTCCCTTGAACCACATTTTGTTGGAGGCTGCCCATGGAAGATAATTGACAGATCCATTCAATTTGATAGTGATGATAACAGGGGTCCCTATGTTAGATAGAGTGAATGGTTGGGATGATGATGAAGCACCGGTAGTAGTGGAAATATCGGCTATAGAAGACATATTGAAGGTTTATACCAGGAATGAGAACAGTTTATCAAATAAATCATTTCTGGAATTTATGACAGCGGCAGCGGTGCATGTGCTAACAAATCGAATATGAGAAAGTAGTCACCGGAAAGATAGCATGGTGCTACACATGATAAATATGAAAAAATAGCCACCGAAAAGATAATACAGTGCTACACAAATTAGATATATAAAAAAATATTTACCGAAATGATGGCACAGTGACATAAACATAATCATTGGCCAGACGGGCGGCATAGATGAGTCATAGCCACCCATCGGCAGCGGAAACTCTTTGATTTTCAAGACCGTAGAAGCTTTGATACCACGTGAGAAATAGAGAAAAGAGTGAGAAAATTAAATTGAGAGAAATTTGTTTAGAGAGATACTTGGATTGAATGCTTAATAAATGAGAATGGTCCTCCTATATATACAAATCCTTAAGGGTCGTTTCTAGCTGTTTATGGCCGTTGCTACAGTATTGCTACAGTGCCCCGATCGTTGCTACAGTACTGCTATAGTACTATTCTAATACTATTCTAACATGTTCTATATTGGGTTTTGTACAAAGCACGTTCTGTTTTGGAATCGTTGTGGATTGTTGGGCTATTCTGTTCACCATTTTGGCTGAATAAGAGTTTGGATGGCTGTGTTCTTCATATATAAGCTGATTCAAGTTTGGCTCATTCTTAAGTTTGGTTGTTTGCTCCTCTCCTTGTTTGAAAAATGCTTTCCCGTCCCCATTTCCTTATTCCAGTCTTTGTTTTCAAATACGTCAAAGTTTTAAGCTGCTGTTTTGTTGATTTTTTTTATTCTCTTTAGTTACATTTTCTTTTAACGAGCTACTATTGGTCTTAATGTGAACCTAGCCTCTTTACAGTGCTTTAAGAGGATCAAAACTGCTTAATATAGTGACTCATTGGCTGGTTTATTTCTATTTCGCTGCTACATAATGTTTATAACTTGTTATGGGTCCAGAATGCATTTTCCAGTGAATTGTTCATGTTATCGTCAAGCATCCAGTGTCAATAGTTTTGTTTTCTCCCTCTGTATGGCAAAAATGTTTAGTCACAGTAACCTTGTGTGTCGTTAGCATCTGTTTGGAAGTTTTCAAAACCCCTTTGATCAAACTTCTTCGCCAACTTGTGGTTCACATGTATGTTTCAAATTATAAGATGTTTGACTTTAAATCTGCTCAGATTTTGGCATTAACATATATCTGGCCAGGTACGTCTGAAGTTTAAGCTAGTTTCTTATGTTTTCTGTTTAATGTGGAGTCTAGTCCTTCGCAAAATTTGAGTCTTAGGTCATAAATGATTTTACAAGTGCTCGAATGTTTAAATGTTAAGATTGCACATAACCTTATCTATGTGTCTATTTTCCTGTTCACTTTCTGCTGAAGCTTTTAATCCCGTGAGAAACATTGTTAATTCGTCTACATGTGGCTGTTTATGTGATGGTTTTCTACTAAACCCTTAATTTGTTCTAGTTGTCTGTATTTTCCTCTCCTGGAATATTGTTTTCACCCTTATGAACTGGAAATCAAGTTTCTTTGTTAGAGTGTCTGTTACTATGTTCATTTAATGCTGTAATAGGTATTAGGACATCCATTCTGAGATCCAGCCTCGTTTCAGTCCTTATAAAAAAAAATCAAAACCAGTGTCGAAGTGATTTAGTTTCTTGAATACATGCTTGGTTTTGTCTTTGTTCTTAGAACCCAGCCGTACTCAATCTCTTAAGATGTTTTAGACAGGGCATTATCTTCTTCTTTGTTTCAATTAGTAATAGCTTATGTTGTTGTGAAAATTATATTTTCCTATTCTTTAAGCATGTGTCTATACACAAAAATAGTTGGTAGTTCATCCATTTTAAACATGAATCAGCAGATTTTTTTAGTGCCATGGGTCAGCTTCTATCCTTTTTCTTAAAATTTGCTCTAGACTCCCTCTGTTTCCAGCTATTATGCTTAAAAAATAAAGTTCTATCGAGATAATTTTGCTTTGGGATGCACATTTAGAACGTGTCCAGTCTCGATTGTTTATGCGTGTTTGAGTTGTAAGTTCACTGATAATGTAGGGTATTAGTTTGCATAATTATTATATACTGTTAATATCTTGATCGGTTGTTCATCTAATCCCCTTTGTTATCCCTTCAAGTTTATCCCCATTCAAGCTTAAATTATAATTATGTTGTCAGATAGTCAGTTCATGCGGTCGTTTGGCAGTTTCAATAAAGTCGACTGATATGGGTGTATTGTTGTAGTTTCCCCACATGCTACTAAATTCTAAAGAGTTCAAGTTTTCTTTTTTCCTTTACAATATTGTTGTTTCCTTGTTAAAGAGTTTCATATGAAAAATCTCTTTTGCTCATATTATTTGTAACCCGTGAAATAACGAAAATTCCTCTAGACTTGACCTTGCGCATAATGTGTTTTTCCATGCTTCGTTTGCAAATCCAAGATCGGATTTGCGATCAGTGCAAAAAATCAAGTCAGAAAATGGTCTTGACTCGATAAAAACTCGAAAAAAGATGAATTATTTTTGTCCAAGTGAGCTTAAAACAGTGGAGTTTTTGCGACGCGGAGTGGACGCGGAACCACACTTTAAATATTTCTCCGAAATTCGATGGAAGTTGAAATTTGCGAAAAACTGGATTCCAGTTGCGCACTAGTGTAAAATGGGACTAGTTTTGTTCTTTTAATGGTGAGGGGCAATTCCGACCTTTCCCACACCTCATATCCTAAACTAAGTTAGTTTTAAGTCGAATTAAGTCCTAAAACGTTTCTTTTCACGCATTCAAACGCTCAAACCCTTCCAAGAAACATTCAGCGTAAAGGAATTCAAGAGATTCTCTCCAACTTTTTAAGAAAATTTTTTGTAAGGTATGTAAGGTCGCTCTAAAATCATTACTTTAGAATATTTTAAAAAAGTATAACCTAGTTTTCATCCTAGATTTCCAGTTTGAATTGAAATTATGTTCTTGAAAAAGTATGTGAAATGTAGGACAGTTTTTTTACGTATGCATAAATTATTGGAGAATATTATAATTTTTGGTCCCTATATGATCTCATTTAAAGAATTGTTATAAAAGTGATATTTATTTATGATCAAGATTTATATTTGATGAGTTTTCTTGAAAATATTGGTATTATCTCAAGAAAAGAAAAGCTTAGTTTAAACCAAGTTAAAAAAACGATTTTCTTGATATCTTAGTTGAGTAATCTAGCATGATTGAAAGTACATGGATATATTAGTTTCAGTAAAGGTAAAGATTCAGTTGAGAAAGCTTAGTAAAAAAGTTGGGCTAAGTTTTCGAGAAATCAGATTTCAAAAAAGTTATATTTCTTTAAGTATGAGCTAAGTAAAGATATTTTGGGAGTGGTATTGAGCATCGATATGGGTGAGAGTAGGATAAATTACTCACACTTATAAAATATGTAGCCAACATAGGATAGGATTGATTGTACTACAGTACCTTCCTCTTTAGTCACTGAGATGACTCAGATTTGGGATGAATCCACTCTCCTAGCACTTCGTTCCCTACCTCGGGAAAGTACGGGACGGCTCTGGCAGCGTGGATAAGACGTTATATTATCACGAAGCTCATAGTGGTGATTGTCAGTTAGAGAAACTCCCAAGCTAAGAAAATTATGTTTTACTTACTATTTTTAGTATATATTTTTAGCATGTTATTTTTAGCATACCAGCTTGGATAATTATTGATTCATGATTATGTTTTTGAGAAGCATTTATGATATATTGTTTAAATGTTTTGTCCATATTACATACCATACATTCTACATACTGACATCCTTAGAATCTGCATCGTTTTATGATGCAGACTCAGGTGATCGAGTTCCTCAGCAATCGCTCCGTTGAGAACTTAAGAGCTTTCAGACTAGTGGTGAGGCCTCTTCTCAGTCAGAGATTCATGGTTTATGTTATTTCCTTTCAGTCTATACTTTATTTTTGGCTACTTGGGGCCTGTCTCAATAGCCCTTTTTAGACAACTTAGTAGAGGTTTAGGTCCCATATTTAATATTTCAGTTTTTAGTTGTTCAAATATTACTTAAAAACTTTTTTATTCAGTTATGCAGACATATATGAACTTTCTTATTGTTTCTTTAGTTTTTCCACTGATTAAGTCTTCCGCTGAGTAAGTAGCAGAATGCTTGGGACTAGTAATGATTTTCGAGTGTCGGTCACATCCAGGGTGTAGGTTCGGTGCATGATATTATTTCTTTTTTGTTACTTTTTTACATGTGATACTCGTTGAGTCCCTTTGGGGACTCCGCCATTGCATCTTGGTCATCTCGAGTCTTGGGTTGCTAGACATAACATACTATGGAAGGTTGTTTCACAGGTTAAGGAATTCAGAAATCAGTGTATATGCACTGATATACACTCAATATACATAGTGATATGCAAACAAAATGGGCTAAAGGCCCAATATGATGGCACCAGTTGGAATTTGGGCCTACTAGGTCCAAAGATTTTGAATTTATCTTCTTACATTTTTGGTTGTTGTATTTATTTGCTCTTGTTTGACTCTAACACTAACATTTTATTGTCTCGTTTTTAATCTAATTAATTTCCTCAACTTTGTCAAAGTCATTTATATTACCTTTCTTTATGTTATTAAAATTGGTCATTTCTTGGATTTGTTTCTTAATATCTGTAAAAGCCTATGAAATTTTTATTTATTGAAATTAGCTAAGTATCTTTCAAAATAAAATGTGAAATTTTTTTCCTTTCTTTAATATTTCAAAAGTTAGTGAATATTTTCTAATTGTTGGATAATCGTTTGTTAGCGATCATTTTGAGTGCGTAAAATTTTCTCGAAGTGGAAATATGAATCTAAATCGTTTCTTTGGATTTCAAAGGATTTTTTCTGTTTATTAAGTCTTTTAAAATGTTTTATGGATTTTCTTGATTTTTTCTAAAAAATCAAGTGGTGACTCTGTTTTGATTTTGAAAATTTGATTTACTTAAATCAATTGAGTAATAAATTGGATTTTCGAAATCCAAGTCACTTTTCCAATTAACATTAGGATCCACCTTGATACTATCATCCGAGACCACATGACCTAGAAAGACAACCTCTTCCAACCAAAACTCACAATTTTCATATTTGGCATACAACGTTTCCTCCCTTAAGATTTGTAACACCACCCTCAAGTGAGTCACATGCTCCTCCTCACTATGGGAATAGATCAAGATATCATCAATGAAAACCACCACAAACAAATCAAGGTAGGGTTTAAAGACGTTATTCATAAGATCCATGAAGATAGCCGGTGCATTAGTCAAATCGTAGGACATTACCACAAACTCATAGTGTCTATACCTAGTCCGGAAAACCGTCTTGGGAATGCCTCACTCCCTCACTTTCACTTGGTGATACTCGGACGAAAGATCAATCTTAGAGAAGTGACTAGCCCCTTGAAGTTGGTCAAAAATATCATCAATCCTTGGTAGAGGATACTTATTCTTCACGGTGACTCTATGAAGTTGCTGGTAGTCAATGTACATCCTAAGAGTACCATCCTTCATCTTCACAAACAACACCGGTGCACCTGAATGTGATTGACCAGGCCTAATAAAACCCTTTTCCAACAAATCCCTTAATTGCTCTTTCAACTCCTTCAACTCCATCGAGGCCATACAGTAACACTACTAAAACACTGCAAAAATGCGATGGACTGTGTTGCTCCAAAATGCAAGGGATAAAAGGATGCAGTTTGTTGCTTTTGTGCATATAGTATTATTTTAAAATATTTTTTAATATTAAGCGACAGACTGCATCCAAAAGTCCATCGCTTTTTATCGCGGAATTTTATGCGTTTTTTTTAATTTTAATGAATAATTATTTTTAAATAAAAATGACTCAGTCTGTCGCATATATATATCTATATATTTTTTTAATTTTTTAAAATTACGACGGACAATGCGACGATATCCATCAGTATATTTATTATATGAATTAAATATTTTAATAAAATATAAGTGACGAACGACATCGCCCATTCCGTCGTTTTTTTAGTCAACGATCAATAAAGTTTAATGAAGGGCAACGGAAATATCAATGTCGTCCATCGGCCCTAGGCGTGTATGAGACCCCCCCCCCCGAATTAAATTTATTTTTCCCCTTTCAAACACTCATATCCTCTCTAAACAAATACTAGTAGTCCCATACCCAGCCATCGCACTCCATCCCCGACCACCGTCCAGCCGTCAGCGCCACTGCCTCGTAGTCATTTCCTCCTCACAGGGAACGTAACTAATTTTTCCTCTCTTTTTGCTTCATTTTTTAGTATTATTTAGTTATTTTATGTTTTTGTATTTTATAACTTGTTGGCTTCCCCATTTCACTTTTATTGTTAAAATTAGGATGTTAGAAATATTCTTTTGTATATTGTGTTGTGAAGTAAATGAAATTATCTTTGTGAATAAATTTAAATTTAATTTTTGGAAATTAATTTATGAATTGAGTTACTTTGTGTTGGAATAGTATCGTTATGAAGTTATATTGTGATTAGCATAGTTGATTGTATAGGTTTTGTCAATTAGTGAGTAATTAACAATTTTAGAGTTTTAGCTAGCTTGAATTTGAGATTCTTCGAATGAGCTTGTAAATTAGTTATTTTTTTGTTGGAATTGAATTGTTGTTGAAGTTAATTATAATGTTGGAGTTGAATTAAAGTTAGAATTGTTGTTGAAGTTTGAATAAATTGTTGTTTTTAAGTAGAATTGTTGTTGAATTTAATTATTGTTAAAGTTGGTAGTGTTTAACTTGAACTTAGATTAAAGTTTGAACTTGAATTTTAAGTTGTGAAAGTTGAATATAATATAAAAATTGAACTTTAGGATTGTTTTTAAAAGTTAAAGTTAGATTTAATTTTGAACTAATCAAACTTTGAACTTTATTTGTGAACGTTGAACTTGTATATAATGTAGAACTTAAACTTTAATTTAGGATTTGTTAAGATTATGATTTTAGTAGTGTTTAGCTTGAACTTAGTTTAAAGTTGGAACTTAAATTTTAAGTTGTCAACTTTAAATTCGAATATAATATAAAAATTGAACTTTTGGATTTTTTTAAAAAGTTGAAGTTAGATTTAATTTTGAACTTAAACTTTGAACTTTATTTTTGAACTTTGAACTTGTATATAATGTAGAATTTGAATTTTAATTTAGGATTTGTTAAGATTATGATTTTAGTAGTGTTGAACTCGAACTTAGGTTAAACTTGGAACTTGAATTTTAAGTTGTAAACTTTAAATTTGAATATAATATAAAAATTGAGCCTTAGGATTTTTTTTTAAAAGTTCAACTTAGATTTAATTTTGAACTTAAACTTTGAACTTCATTTGTGAACTTTGAACTTGTATATAATGTAGAACTTGAATTTCAATTTAGGATTTGTTAAGATTATGACTTTAGTAACGTTTAACTTGAACTTAGATTAAAGTTGGAACTTGAACTTTGTACTTGTATATAATGTGCTTTAATTGTACTTGAAATTTTAGGTTTAAAATATTCATCGGCGCCACCAATAGAAGTACCACGAGCATAATTAAAAATCAAAAGTTGAGGTATTATTTCGATAAACATTTTAATTATTGTGTATTTATAAATATTTACATAGTTTTTAGAGTATTGCTTTAGTGATAATGAGTTTTGTTTGGCGTAGGTGACAACACTAATTGATCCTATTGATGATAAAATTGATTTTCTTGCAAGATTGATTTGTGTCCATCTAGTGTTGACACTTATCTTCTTCTTTTTTTTCTAGTCATATTGAGTTTATTTGACATAAGTATCAATACTAGTTGATCCTATTGATGACAAAATTAATTTTCTTGCAAAATCGATTTGTGTCCATCTAGTGTAGATACTTATCTTATTTTTGGAATGTCATAATGAGTTTGTTTGGTATAAGTGACAACACTAGTTGATTCTATTGATGACAAAATTGATTTTCTGACAAAATTGATTTTCTTGCAAAATCGATTTGTGTCCATCTAGTATTGACACTTATCTTTTTTGGATTGTCATGATGAGTTTGTTTAGTATAAGTGACAACACTAGTTGATCCTATTGATGACAAAATTGATTTTCTTATAAAGTCGATTTGTGTCCATCTAATGTTGACACTTATCCTTTTTTTTTTTTTTTGTGATATTGTGATTGTTGTTGGAATTAATTCACACTTAGCTCTGATTTGGTTTAAATATTGAAATTAATTTGCATTGGTGCTTTGATTTGTTTAAGTTGTTAGAATTAAGCGGAACTTTAGCTGTTGTTGATTATGCTGTATTGGTATATTGAACCGGTTTTGGAAGATTTTGTTTTTTGTATTTTAATGCAGGTGGGCAGCAAAAATTGCAGGTTTCTGCTTTCCAAAAAATTGCAGAAAAGCGACGGACGACATTGCTTAGTCCGTCACTTTTCTAGAATTTTTTTTAAAAACCAGAAAAGCGACGGAAGCCCGTCACTTTTTTTTATTTTTAAAATATTAATTTTTTAAAATTTGTGACGCAGTTCGTCACAAAATAAATAAAAAATAATAAAAAAGCGACTGTTGTCCATCGCTATGTTTAATTTTTTTCTGTGCGACGCTGTCCGTCGCTTTTAAAAAAACGATGGAGCTGCCTGCGTCTCTTTTTCGTCACTTTTTTGCATCACTTTTTGACTTTTTTTAGTAGTGTAAGGGGGAATAGAAATGGGCTGAGTATCAAGAACGAGGTTTATGCCAAAATCTATTTTTCTTGTGGGAGGAACACTAGGAAGCTCACTAGAAAAGACATCAAGGAATTCATTAACCACCGAAACCGACTCTATAGGAGGGACTTTGGACTCAACATCCCTAACCTCACAAGATAATAGAGACGCCCTTAAAAATCAACTTTCGGGCTTTAATGCAAGAAATGAATCTACCCTTGACCACCACATCATGACTCTCCCACTCAAGGATGGGTTCATTAGGGAATTGGAATTTGACCTTACGGGTTGTACAATCAATAGAGGCATAATATGCATGCAACCAATCCATCCCAAGAATGATATCAGAATCCACCATATCCAACTCAACAAAATTAGAAGGCAATAGTTTATGCAAAATGAAAATGAGACAATTTTTATAGACTCTTCTAGCAACAATGGATGCACCGACGGGAGTAGACACGTCATATGGCTCACACAACAATTCGGGGTTAACATGAAACTTTTTGGCAACAAAAGGAGTAACAAAAAAAAGAGTGGCACTCGGATCTATCAATGCATACACATCAAAATCAAAGACTTTTAACATACCGGTGATAACATCGGGCACCTCATCTACCCCTTGTCTCCATTGAAGAGCATAGAGTTGATTGTGCCTTGAGGCACCACATTGTTGACCTCCCCTTCCTCTAAGACCCGCATTTGTACCTTGGCCTTGTTGACGACCATATCTACCCTTGTTTTGATTACGAGGACAATCAATCACCTTATGAATCACTTGACCACAACCATAAAAAGCATTAGTATCCTTCAAACATGGGTCATTGTGACCTCTACCACATCTTGGGCACATAGGATTAGGCACCACGCCACCACCACCTTGGATCCTTAGGTTGTCATTTAGAAAATCTTCTAGTAGGCATTGGAATACCCTTGGCCTTGATGAAACCGGCCACCCATGGGACTTTGGAATCTACCCTCAAAACGGGCCCTCTTGGCCTCACCCATTATCTCCTTCTCAACTTTTTCCCTCCAATTGTTTGGTATAAGTCATAAGGGGGGACAAGTCAATTCTCACGACCCAAACCTAGGGCCTAGACGTGACATAGCATAAGGGGAACCCGAAAGGGCCCCAAGCAAGCCTCTTAGCACATCATTACATATCCTTAGTCGCAGAAGTAATAAAATAACCACAAGAGATAGTAAATAGGGATAACTGGGGCTAAGGCACATCATTCATATCATAAACAACAAGAGTCAAGAGAGAGTCAAAGCTTATAATAATACACATAACATGTCCAATAACACCTCTACTACATAGATAAGCACTGGGGCCAAGACAAGCAACCGGGCTCACCCTCATAGTCAATATATACATAAAAGAAAGAAATCTTAGAACATAGCATAAAGTCATAAGCATAGTCCCTGGAATGGAGGACTCACCAACAAGCTTGAGAGAAATCGTACCAGCCATATGGAGGGAGATGCTCAAGCGGGCTCCAATTCCTACTTGGTGACATCATATAAGCATAGAATATGCATTAGTACGTTTGAATGTACTAAGTATGCAGGATGCAATACAACAAGTGATAAGAACCATAAACAAAAAGCATAACATAGGTAATGAATAAGCATATAACATTATGACATATATGAATGATACTTGAAGTAAGATCATGTTTATATAAAACATAATAATGTTGTCACGCCCATTTCTTTTTGTATTTTTTTTTCCGTTAGAGGGACTGGCACCCGTTACTGATAAGGCCCGGGAGAACCAACCTATATCTATGTGCTTTCTATACATATTATAAGGGATTTCTACATTTGACATGCCTTTACGAAAGTAAACAGTGATAACAAACTAAAAGGAAATGCATATGACTAGGCCATTAGGGCCACAGTGTTTAAAGTAAGAGATATTACCACACTTAATTTACATAGTCTACAAAGCCTCTAGATAAGGAAAAGTATCTGATAAGGGTCAGGACAGGCCTCGCCTCGACTAACTGTACAACACAAAATATAAGCTCTAAACATGTAAAGCTCCGAAGCAACCTGGAGCTTGGTAACAATAGTTGGAAATCCTGTACTCCTACTGGGGAGATATACTAGCATCTATACCTGCAGCAAGAAATGCAGGTGCCCCGTAAGGGATGTCAGTCCTAGATAATGTACTGAATATGTAAGGCAGGAAATATTATATATGAAGTAAGAACTATAACGAAACTATGCATTGATGAGGATAAAAGACCATCTTTAGTTATACTACGGGATCATTTACTTTATGTTCTTTATATTTCTTTACCTTTACTGTATAATCTGTGCACATCATGTAATACAAATGACCAACTGATCAGTGGTAAAATTGTATCGGGATCGTCCGTGGCTAGGTTCTTCCTTAACCCCTCGGGCTGCCACCCATGATAGGATCGTCCCTGACTAGATGATTCTTCCACCCCTCAGGCTACCACCCATCAATACACAATATACTTTATCTTTCAATTACCTTTGAGGTTATTCTTTTGGTGGTCACAATATTGGAGCTGTAGGATGGTAGATGTAACATGTGACATGTAGATAATCATACAGGACAATATGACAATAAAAAGAGTACATTACATAAATAATGAAATGCATATGAGATGAAATAACTCGTGAACTTTATTTGGAAAAACGAACCCATGTAACTTGTTATCCATGTATGTATGCAAATTTGAAGGTGACTATGCATGGGAGCATATGAACATGTGCAAGAGTGTAGACACAGTTAATAGTTGTGTCAGAGTTGGTAAACACCTTTATGTGCTAAGGAAGGATCTATGTTTCATGCCAAACAATACAAAATCTAATAGCCTTATATACCTCGTTGTATGACCTTATTACGACCTCGAGATAACCTTCCCTTCCTCCAAATATTTATCTACAATAGTAGGTGATAAAACTAATATTAATAGCCAATAGATACACCTTGGCAACACAATCACATAAAAAACAACACACGGACAGTAAGCGGGTATTTATAAATCCGAGTGTATTTTTTCAACCTTTCCGCCCCTAATCGTATTTTCTAATACACATTTGCATGTACACATCATGTGTAGCCTGTTTAACTCCATAACAGTCTTACAACAACCTACAAAGCACAATACATGAAAATTCTACACAACCTACAAATGGACAATATAACGTTACGCCCCTTTGCCCCATTTTGACGTCGACAATTCCAGACCCGTTCCAACTTTAACCAAATTATTTTCACAATATTTATACATACAAACAGCCTTGAACTAGTATTAGGAAAGTAATAAATTAGTCATTAAGGTTGTGAAGCAATATCCTTCCCTCCAACAGCCTACAAGTTCGTATTAAGAACACAATTGTGATATCCCATAAGAACTCACTTTTGCGGACTGTAAAAGT
>JAOTQR010052255.1:0-14515 GCA_025774065.1 Solanum ossicruentum
AGATGGATAACTTACTTGATTTCTCCTTTCTTCTTCCTCTTCTTCTCTTCTTCTTCTTCTTTCTCTTCTTTCTCTTCTTATTTGGCTAAGTGTAAGAACATATAATATGTTCTTACTTTTTTGAGACAAGAGGGTATATATTGAAGTTAAACTTTCCAAAATTGCATCATAAGGGCTCCAACTTTGCCTATTGATCAATTAGGTCCCAAACTTTTCTATTTTGATTCAATTGAGGACTTCCGACTCCAATTTAATTATGCCCACCATATTCACTTAATACTCTAATCAAACACCGAAAATATACTTAAGTTTAAATTACCCAACGTCTATAACAAAATTTCCCAATTGTATAGTTACCCTTAATTTAAAGAATTATGGGGTCTAACATTGGAATGGGTAAGGTAACCTTTGTATAAAGTGACTATTTTCTCTCCAAGCATTGCACTTTGCACTCAATTTATATCCTTCATTTTCACATTTGATCTCTATCTGCTTGGTTGCTTTTCTTTTCTTTATTTTTGGACTTTCTCCTCTCTTTTTTTGAGTTTGTTTCCTTTCATTGGAGTTTTTTTTTTTACTTTCACTTTGTCATCCGACTTAAAACTTTGTCAGTGCATTCATAGAGATGGGAGAAAAATAGAGTTGTACATTTGTCCATTCAAAAGGATATAGGCTAAGATACGATTATCACAATAAAGATGTTTTAGGCTCCAAAAGAGAAACACTAGGGATCACGTATTATTTGGTAGGCTTAGAGGCACAATCGGATCAAAGAAAGCCTACAATCCTTTTTCAAATTAGACGTTGCACAAAATTAAATTTCGCCTCAACAAACATTCGGGTCAAGTTCTAAATCAACAATCATGTCATTGAACTTTATATCTAAAACTCACTACACAATGCACATGAAATAATGAAGTCGAAATTTTTTCATCCTTAACGTTGAGCAAGAGAATTTTCCAAGTGTGACATAAGTATAATAAAGAGGTGCCAATAGAATCAATATGGGTCACAACAAAGTTGATCCACTCTATTCTACCAAATAATTAACACTTTTTCATGCACACTTCTAAGTATGTTGCTACCAATCAAGACAAGAAGTACTTTTTTTTATTTTTAGAATTTTTACTTTGAAGAGGAATAATTTTTTTATTTTTTATTTTTTGAATAAGAATGAAAAAAAATATTTTTCTTTTCTACACAAAGAAATAAGATCTTCCTTTTTGAATTTCTTGCATAAGGATCTTTTTTAAATAAAGAGTAAAATCTTTTTTTATAACGAATTATTATTTTTTAAAAAAATAAGAATCATCGAACCCGAAGAGGGCAGCTTACGTATCTCATCAAGATGAGAATTAGGTGTGTGTAGTTCTGGAATCAAAGAAATGTTCATGTTATTTTTCTATAAGAAATAAATATTTTCTTTTGCTTTTATGGATAAGAAAAAGTTTGTATTTTCTTTTTACTTTTAATAAGAAACATATTTTTTTACATATTTATCAATAAAGACCGCTGAACCCAAGAAGGGTTTCCCTACGTATATCATCAGGCTGAGAATCAGGTGTACTTAGTTTGACCATCTTTTGTACATATGTTTGACTTTTTGAAGAACATCTTTTATTTGGGACATTTTGTTGCAAACATGTGAGGACCGAACTATTTGAGATTTGATCCAAAACAAGAATATTCAATGAGAACGTTCAAATATAGTTTTCTAATTAATGTAACAAGTAACACATAGTCATGAACATGTTGGTCCAAAAGATGGCTCATGTCCTATATGAACTCAATACCTGTGTTTAGTCATACAAAGTCAAATGCAGATGATGCAGATAAATATATCCTAAGATGATAATCATTGTCTGAGGTTTGTTCTACTAAGTTTGAAGTCCTTTTGGAGGTGGTGTCTAGACTGGCTTACTCGAGCGGACACTCGAGCAAAGGAGGGGCAATTTATCGGTAGCAGCGGTATTCCGACTTCATTGTTGGTCCAACCCTGCCTAATATTTGCAACTAATAATCCTTCACTGGGTGCTAAGACACTTCAGTTTTATCTCGACAGAAATTAGGATGCATAATTACATTCCTGACTATCCTATGCTTTCAAAGATTCAGAGAGGGTGTGTAAGAGAAGATAGTTTATGAGTCATTCAACAATACCACTACAACAAAAGTAAGCAAATACCATCTTGAGTCAATGAACACAATATATCCAAATAATTAAAGTAGGTATCAATCAATATAATAAAGCTCAAACTCTAGTTACCCCCGCGGAGCCGCCATCTGTCACACCCCTATTTTTGTTTGCACTGGTTTTGAAAAATAGAGTTTTCCAATTAAAGTGACATTTTGAAAAGGAAATTATTTTATTTATTTGGAGTCGTCACTTGGAATTAAGTTTGGTGTTCCAAGTCACCTAATTTAAATCCCTAATAAAAAGGAAATGACTCTTTATTTTTTTAGTCTGTAAATACAAAGATCTGTTTTTGTAAGCAAATTTTAATTTGGATTAAAAAAGAAAAATTACTAAACTCATTCAGTCATGGTGTGTCACCACATCCTTGATTTTTTTCTTAATTAATTTTTTTTATAATTACCTTTTTTACAAAGTCAAGAGACTTTAATATTTTTTTTAGGAATTAGTCATTGTGACTCACAAAAAGCATGATTCAACAATTCAATATTAATTACATGGATCAACATAAAATTTTTAAGTTAGTATACTATAAAAAATCGCTACTCAAATGAGATATAAAAGATTACAAACTTTTCATTTTATTTTTTCTATGAAAAAGTGAGCACGATATTAGTAAGAACACACAAATATATTTTTTATTTAAGTTTTGCACATTCTGCATATTAGGAATCATGAACACCTAAAATTTTTCTTTTCTTTATTTTAGTCATAAAAATAAAAGAAGAACCTACAAACTTAAAGCAATATTTTATATAAAGAATCCATATTATTAATTATTTTTGTCATCTAAGTTTATTAAATCATAAATGTGCACATCATCATAATTGGACAATGAATTCACTCAATATGAAATAAACTATTTCATGGTTTTACCCTAAATTTAACAATATAAAACATCTAAACAAAAATTGATATGAAACATTTGAACATAATTTATACTATAATGTCAGAGAATATCAATGGGTCAAACACATATGAAATTTGACAACTTTAATGTAGTATCATCATATTAAATTAGACAAAAAAGATAAATATTATCTCTTGTGAAGAATAATTTACAAAGGGTAGACTACAATAGGAATCATGAACTCGAGCCTTGAAGGCAAACCTCAAACTCCGTCTCTTTTTTGTTGATGTACTTTTAGGAGTTTTTTTTTGGGGAGGGGGGGGAGACTGTTTCCCGTGTATGTTGTGTTTAATGTTGTATTTCTTTTTTTTTGACAGACATGATGTGTTTGTGTTGTGTATTATGTTGTCTAGAATGTTAGTGTATTGTGTATGTTTTATGTATGAATGTGTGTGAGGGTGAGTGTCGTGTGTAGTGGAGGAAAGTTTGGGGAAGTTAGTGACTAGTGGGGTGGTAGTTTAGTTAGTGATTTTTTTTAAAAGAAAGAATAAAAATATTAGAAAACTATTTTAGAGAGCGAGAGAGAGGGGGGAGAGAGAGAGAGAGAGGAGAGAGAGAGAGAGAGAGAGAATAGTTAACCAGCTAAATCCAAGATATAATCAAGAAAATACTAACAATACTAGATTATTTTTTAGAATCAAAATTAAAAGAAAACCTATATTGAAAATTTTCTCCTCTTTAAGGCATAACTTACACTAGAATATGACTCGATTTCTATAGTTTTCAAATTATTTTAAATAAGATAAGATAAAATAAAGTAAAATTAAAATTAAAACAGAAAAAAATTTAATTTAGCTCTCTCTCTCTCTCTCTCTCTCTCTATGTATATATACCTTGACTCTGACTGTTGGGCATACACTAGTTGTACACCCTACAAAGAGCAAAAACAAAAATAAAAGTAATATAAAGGGAACTAAGGATTAGTACTCGAATTACTAATGAATTTACTAAATCTAGCGATATTCCCTGGCAACGGCGCTAAAATCTTGATATCACCTAAGTTACACCTCCTTTTCAGAGGATAAATCGATCGCTGTCAAGAAATAAAACCTAACCAAGGTTAGGGTTGAACCCACAGGGAATACGTAGACTCAAGACAAATTTACCAATATGCAATCTGAGTAGTTAATCGGCTCAATTCCTTAAGGGGTGTTGCAATAATCAATGAGAAAATAAACTGACTAACTATAACGACAGAAAAATTAATAATAGAGAGCAGCTAAGGTATTGTGTTTCCCATTATTCCCAATTCAGTATCCCCAGATAACCTAATTCTTATCTAGTGTATAGGGTGCAAGATGATAATTTAAGTTCACCAAGCCCTTTGGTCAAAGGTAAGAGGCGAATTTCACTATGCGACTTGGCTCATCTCCATAGTGTGCATTACTAACCATTACCTATAAGTCCCTGTACAACCTCTCCTTATCCCATTTTAGTTGATTAGATGAGAACACATCAATCTAATCCTGTTAATTAATCTCTTTTCCTTCATTACTATCTTTGTCTAGTCAGTAACAGTAGGCGAGTTCTAATTTTGGCCACAATAAGAAAATATGCAAAAAGAAGAAAGTTAATCAATACATACATATACACCTTCCAAGAATTGTGAATTATCCGATTTTACTTTGTTAGTTATTCATGGTTCCCACAACCCTAGTTATGGATTTAGCTACTCATGCTATGTGTAGATGAAGATATTATGAATTGAGAAGACATAATTAAACACTTACACAAATGAATTAAGATCAAGCAACACAATTGAATTAAGATCAAGCAAATCCAATGTCAATGAAAATCACAAGCTTGAAGATTGAATTAAAGCACAAGTGTTTCAAAGACTCTCTCACAATTTTCTCTCTTAGAATATTGAGTTCTACGAGCACAAAACCTAAAACTAATGAAAACTTACGTGAACTAACTAGAACTTACAAAAAATAACCTAAAAACCAATTTATAATAATTAAAAATAAGTTTTAAATAAATTAGAAAAACTGGTCGGCAGACTCCATGAAAGTACTCTATGACTCATAATGTCTTCTATGACTCATAGTCAAGGTCTCGTAATCAGCTATTGAAATTCTGTACTTCTCTTCTACGACACCCCTTCACAACTCGTAAAGTGGTTTATGATCCATGAAGAGGATTTCGCCAGATGAAATTTCTGCAAGTCCACTTCTCTGATCCTCAGGGCACGAAAAGTGGTCTACGACTCATAAATTTCTCCACGACTCATCTGCATGTCGTAGATTTCAACTTTACCAAATAGCCTCTCACTAGAATTCCTCATGAAACACCTTTACGACTAGTATAAGGTCTCGTACAATACCAAAAATCAGCAATTTCTGCAATTTTTTCCCAAATCATAGCAAACTTGTAATCCTACAAATCTAAACATAAAACCACATAAAAAAACAACTAAGTCGCATTGAGAACACACAAAATCCTAAGTTTTAAGCATCAAAAGTATTGTATTTTGGCAGCACATCACTAACACATACTTTTTGCCTATATTATCTAACCATGTAAGGACCGAAGCTCCTACTCATCCTCCCCCTCGACGTGGCTAGACAGCTTAATTGAAGATTGCTATTGGTGAGTCATCCATTTCGGGAACAATAACCACTTACTTTCATGCTTTTGTTAAGATTTGTCTATTTATGAATATTTATCTTTTGAGGGTGAGCCCGTGAGATGTCTTGGCCTCTATTCCACTCATGATTAAAGGTGTTGTTGGTCGTGGCTATGTATATTATGAGTTTGATTCCTTTATGGTTATGCAATTGTGGAAGAATTCTCTTATTCCTATTTTCCCCTTTATGCTTGTTGAATATTGATGATGTGATGGAAACCCCATTTCCCATAGCATGAGTCATATTTACTTGCCCATTAGTCTTTATTTGCTATGTGTTCATGTTAATCCTCTCCACTACATCATCCCCATAGCGTGAGTCCAAAGTCTTATTTCCCCTAGAATTATATGTTTGTTGTTTAATTGTGTGTCCTCAATCAAGGTGTGGCATGCATGCTTAAGAGGTTTGTTTGGGGTCCCTTCGAGCTCCCCATTCTCTATGTCTCACCTAGGCCCTAGGCTTGAGTCGCGACCAAAATTTTGCTACCAAAATAACGACAACCATCTACGATTCGCATGGGTCATAGAATATTTTTAATGAAATATTCCCACACAATCAAATTTTCACCTCTTACTACCACTTCCACAAAACTCATGTATAACTTGTACTTCTATGTACTGGCTCATCCTATTGGGTCCTAGACTAAGATACTAAAATCCAAAATTTCTCCAACACTACCCCCATCTACGAGCTTGGTCTACGACTCGTAACAAGCCCATGTGGTTTCATTGGATTTCCTAAGTTTTTTTCCTAAGTCTGGTGTCTATCTATGATGGACCTTCTATGATCCGTGGTTCTATTTACGGGTCATAGTTTGGCCTCGTGAAACCTAATTGTGTCCAGGTTTTTGTAAAATTTTCTCTAATTTGACTTTTAAACTTACGGGATATTACAGAACCTATATTATAAAATAATACAAACAAAAAGTATGTGATCGGTACTTTGAATATACTAAATATGTGAGACATACATGATAAAATAAAATTTGAATATGCTAAAATGAAATGATATAAACTGATGCATTAACCAAGTAACTAACATGAGATTTGTTAAATGGTGTATTGAAATAATTAAATGCTTGGTTATGCACTAACTAAAAGAGTGAATTGTTGGAGACACTAAAATTTTCATATAAATATGTGAGCTACTAAATCGATTTTGATGTATAATCCCTATCAAATGGCCTGATATATTTTGTTTGGCTATAAAGGTTGATCTGAACTAATGTGGATCCATTAAGTTAATGTATACAAATTATTAGAGTCAAGCTTCACTAATGAGATGACTTTATAATTATATGGTGGCATATAGTTCTTAGACTTAGGAATTGCTATTAAAGGTCTTAGCCTCAGCTAATGGGTGAGCGTTCATTCTTAGGTTCGTTCAATTCTAAGTAAAACTCATAATGAAAACATGCAATTAATTAAAGGTAGCAATATTTTGATAATACTAAATCATACTGATAACTACTAGCCGAGTAGCTCATGACTCATGATAAAAGTGATAAATTACTAATAATATATAAGAGACGCTATATTTAAAAATGTCACTCCCTGGGAGGGGACCCAAGACGTGGTCGGTACTCAGGGGCTATTGTTAGTCCCCACGCAAACCACGTAGCCTCATCACATCCATTCATTCATACATTCTACTAATCAGCGGAAGACATAAGAAAATAAATGGGTACATCTCATCATCGTCTCAAATAGTAATAAAACGAAAGGCTAGTAGAAAGACACTAGCTCACAAGTCTCAACATCAACATCCGACTCTAGTCTATGAAGCATCTATCATTATTAGGTGGTGTAAATGACAGACCCATGGCTACCCCAATCAAAAATAAAAAGTCAAGCAAATATAACTCTAAGCAAGATAAAAATAGGTGATGAACCCTCTGAAGTAAGGGAGGCTCACCAGCCTGCTAAACATCTCGAGATCCTCAATGGTGTGCCTGCTGATGACCTCTATCTTGTGTATCTACATCATAAAATGATGCAGTCCCAAAGGGGGATATCAGTACGTGGAATGTACTGATATGTAAAATAGTTGAGTGAAACAAAAATAGGTAGAATAATATAGAAACAACAATCAACATCAAGGATAATGAAAATAAACATGTCAAATGTTTATCTAAAGCAAGAATAAAGAGTAGATAAATGACCCATCAACTCATCAATCAAATCAGACTCATCTTAGAAGGACTCATCTCAACTCATCTCATCTCAACTCATCTTATCTCATCTCATTTCAACTTAGATTACTTAGTTTGAAAACTTTTTTGGAGTTTTTCTTAACCGACAATAACCACTTATTAGCCAGGGGTAGTACAACAATCACGCTGATGTTGCCACAATCCTTCCTACTTGCCAGGTAAGGAACGAATATTATCTACAAGGAATCTGAACTCTGCCATCTTCTATTATTTCAGGGATGTAAACTCAAGAGAGGACCATGAGATTTAATGGTAATCCTCTCCTATGCGGGGCTAGCGTAGGTAATGAGTGCAAGTGGGACTCACTCTTACTCATTCCGGTGCTGGATACTCCTCCCAAGACTCAATGCTCAGAAGACTCCTTGACACTATCTCAAGTAGCCTCATAGAGGCACTCATCATCTCAATTGGTCTCATGGAGGCACTCATCATCTCAATAGTCTTATGGAGACACTCATCATCTCAATTAGTCTCATGGAGACTCTCATCATCTCGTCAACTCAAACTCAAGGGGCCCTCTATTATTTCAGGGACTTTAACTCATCTCAATGAACTCAATTCTCATTTAAGAACTCAAGGACTCAGATCATCAATTAGAAAATGTCATTTAGACAGAGCTCAATTATGAAGACTCATAAGATCATCAAACTCAAATAACTCAACCTCATACCCACATCAAGAACTCTATAACATACTCAAGTCAAGGCCCTAGACTCTATTCCTAGGTTCATTCATGCATTCTTTTAAAAGTTAACATTTAGGGTTTATACAATATCTCATGAAAAATGATCAATTCAAGAAAACAGGTTTATGATGATCATCACATATGAAAAATACATGTAGTAAATATGATTTCTCGAGAAAATAATCAAGAATCATGTATGTAGACTTAAGAACCTTCAACTCTCATCTAAGACCATGGATGAGGCACATGAGAGAACAATCTCATGCTTTCATTTAGCCTTATATACCTGGAATGAAGCTCTTCAAATCACCTGTCAAGAACTCTCCACGAATTCTCCAAACTCACGTTCTTCTTTCTTCTCTCTCAAGCCGTAACTTTCAAGTGTTGTGAAGAAGGACTAAGAATAGGAATTTAGACCCTATTTACTAATCAAAAAAACCTAAATTGATCATATTTTGAGTTTAGGAGAGGTTGAAAAAAGTCTAAAATGTCCTCCAAAAGATATAAAATTTTGAATTTTAGTGGAACAAGTCGGGGTAACAGGTCCGCGATCGGACCTGTCATACACCTGTGTAATTTCAAAAAATTCAATCCCATCAAAAAATTGAAAAAAATTTAAGCATAGGTCCGTGTCGCGTACCCAATGTGCACCCTCACTATCTCTATTTTTGAATGGAAAAAATATTTTTCGATTTGGTTGCTCTAAAATCGGATTGTGATCACTTTCCCACCCAGTTTTTGGTGCTGATCGCAAATCCGATCTTGAATTTTCCATCCAAGCTTGGGTAGATGCATTATGTGCACAATTTCATTCTAGGGTCATTTTGGTAATTTTAGTAGGTGCTACAAAAAACATCTTAAATCATGATATTTGATTATTTGAAATATACGTCCAAAAGGGCATAATTATTGGACATGCAAATACTTATACTTTGGGATCCATAAAAGTATATTTTATTTTACCATATTATAGGTAATATCATGCAAGTGAAGGCTATTCATTAAGAAAATTGAATTATATCAAAATTATATGCTACGCATAGATTTTTAAGTTTTATAAAAATCATAGAAAGAACTCAAGTTTTTTGGGATTCAATGTCTGATAAGATACCTATTAATGAAACACCACACACCTAAAGTGAAAACACAACCTTGAATCTTGAACTGAATTTGAAGACGAGGAATCCTAGTTCTTGCTTTAGAGGAACCTTGAGAGAGAAAATTTTAATTATAGAGAGTAATGTAGGAGCAGAGGGTTTATATCACTTAAATTTTCTTAAAATCCAACTTAGAATAGGCTAAGACAACATAATAAAGAAAATAAAAGAGTGGAAAGACATCAAAACAGTGCTGAGAAAACATTACTATCAGTAGCTTCTATGAGGGTGTCTATGGTTTTGTATTCCCAACTGTGGACCTTAGATTCCTATATGTAGAAATTAGAGAGAACTACTAGTTTCATAGCTTGCTTTCCAAGCCACATCTATGATTTGTAAATTGGTTCACGAACCGTAGACTTGGATGTCTTGTTTAGATGAAAGTCCAAGTCTTTGAAGTTGGTCTAGGACTCAAGTCTACAATCTGTAAAAGGATTTACGAATCATAAACCTAACTCATAAATCTCAGACTATTTTTTTTTCTATTTTGGAGTTTTATCTACGAATTCTATCTACGATTTATAGTTCTAGTTACAACTCATAGATGAAGTCTATAAAATCCAATTTATGTAGACTTCCATTTTTATGAACTAATATGGACTTAATAAATTTGTGGTGATACAAATTGATATGTTATTCAATTTCAAACTAATGTACAGATGAATCAAAACGACTTCTTACTTATAGAAGAATTGAAGTTGCTTATAGAAACCTGCTTATAGAGCTACTTTTAAGCTGCTTATAGGAACCTGCTTATAGAGTTCCTTGTAGGAATCCACTTCCATAGTTGGTTGTATGTTGCTTAAAGAAACCAACTCACAGAGATTCTTTTAGGTTGTTTAGAAGAACTTGCTTGTAAAACTACTTATCGGAATGCAAATAGGCACCCACACTTAAGCGTATTCATAACAAAATGATCTTTTTATTTTTATCAAAAAGAAAGAGGTGGAAGAAGGAATGTAGAGCAAAAATATAAGAGAGAAAAAACCACGATGTAACCACTATGTAGATTAATCAGAGTAAGGCATGAGAGTTAACGGTTTAAGAGTAAATATGTGCCTAAAGTTGGATAATAATGATAAATATATCAAAAAGTATGATTATGAACAATATAATTATTTTTGAAAGTAGAATAATGTCACGATCCAACCCTAGGGTGAAGACGTGACAAGGCAGATGGGAACCCGAAGGAGACCACAGACAAGCCTCTTAACATATCATTTGTACATCCTTGGTCACAGAAGCAATTAAACAACAAGCAGAGAGAATAAATAAGGATAAAGGGACTAAGGGAAGTCATTAATGACATAAATCATCAAAAGAGTCAAATCTCAAGCATAATTACATCACTTGTCCAACACATCTAAACATGGAATTGAGCGGGGGCCATAATACTTTTCGAGCTCAACCTCATAGTCATAAGCATCTAAACAAAGGAAAGCATATTTACATAACATAAGATCAATAGCTATTGTTCTCGGAGTTGAGGACTCACCAAACTTGTTTCAAGAGATAGTACTAGCCACGTGGAAGAGGAAGATGATCAAGTGGAGCTCCGGTTGATACGTGATAACATCATGTAGGTATAGAGTATGTGTTAGTATATTTGAGTGTACTAAGTATGTAGGACGCAATGCAACAAGAGATAGGCAACATAGTCAAAATGTATATGCATAGGCAAGAGATAGTATCTTAGCAACATGACTTGCATGATCAATGCTTAAAGTAAAATATGCTTAGATGGAACATAATACATGCGTAGGAAGAGACCATCATCATAGATCAAGCAACTAATACTTGGAATCCAATGCATATGACCCCTTTGGAAGGTGATTGAGGTATCTATCCCTTAATTGGTAGCACGGGCCTAGCACCTCGTGACAAGGTGGTCAAGATATATACCCCTCAATATGGTATTACTAGCCTAGCACTCCCGACAAGGTGGTCAAGGTATATACCCTTCAACATGGTAGTACGGACATAGCACCCCCTGACAAAGTAGTCAAGATATATAGCCCTCAATATGGTAGTATGAGCCTAGCACCCCCCGACAAGGTAATTGAGGCATAGCACCCCCCTCCCCCCGAACAAGGTGTGGTCAACATGCAATACTATAGATACTTTTTAAGAAATCAACACATATACATATTCCTTTCATCATCATAAAGTCATTTAACTCATAATCCATGCAATAGACCTTCGATAACTCAAGAACCCTTAACCGGACATTTTATCAAACACTTGGCGGATATGTAACACTAGTTCAAAATCATACAATTTAAGAGTGGAATCATATGAGAAATCTTAGTATAAATCAACCCATCAACACTTGGTAATACCCTCATGCAAGATATGTTAAAACTCCTCATCAAATCTCATAATAGATCATAGCTTCATAGCTCAAAATATGCTAAAACAGTCACATCTTATGATACCCCCACATAGCTTATAATCAACTTTATGATGAGTAATACCTATAAGTAAATCAACTTAGAAACATACAATTTACATAAAAAGGAAGGTTGAGCACCATGGGTAAAAGGACCCAATGGTTGAAATACACATACCTCAACTTTGGGATTTCCTTGAAGAAGATTTGAATGAGAACTTGAAGCTTGAATAAATTTTTCAAGATCTAGATAGAGTTTGGGACATTTGAGTTTGCGTTAAATATTTGTCTAAGTGTTAGAGAGGGTTTTGAGAAATATCTTGAATAATATGTGGTTGAAAAATGACTAAGTATAGGTGTTTTTACACATAGGAAGGCTTAGGACCAAGATCCCAAGGCCTTCGACAGAAATAAAGAAAACAGGCAACAAAATGTATTGGTCAGCACCGTGGCCGCATCACGCTAGAGATGTGGATCGATTCTATTTTTCACCGACTTTGGAAAATCAAATTTTGATATGATTGCTCTAAAATCTGGGTTATACCCATTTCCCACTCAATTTTCCCTTTGATCACGAATATGATGTCGGATTTTTGATATTACGCACGGAGTTTGAGATATATGAAAATAACATTATGGGCATTTTTTAGGAACATTTTCGAGAACTTTTTGGGGCATCTCAAATAACAAATATAATCTTTGTTTATTTTTTAATAAACAAGAAATATTTCAAAAAAATATTATTTTATACAAAATCAGACTGGCCCGATCTGATTAACCTGACTTCACACAAGTCAACTACAAGTTGTTTAAACCCAAATCAAAAGCTAAACCAACCAAGTCAATCTTGGGTGAGCTAGTTGTGGAGTCAAATTTTTTGTTAATAAATGGCAAAATATAAAGTGAATTCACGTAACACCCCAAATTTTTTTAATCTAAGACTGAACCATTCTTTATAGGATATAGAATTTTAGTTAATGATTCTTAATTGAGTATAAGTGTTAAAGTCAAATTCTTAATGTGGGAATAGAATTGGAGAAGATCTAAGGTCACACGAACTCTCTAGTACGAAGCTAAGCTAAAAACTTTCTTAGTGTTTGAGTTCTAACGTAAGATTTCATAAAAGGTAGATGGACCAGTGACTTTTAGGTTGTATACATATGCTAGGATCAATTCCTAAGTACTTAAAGTATATTAGATGTGATTTAAAGTTATAGGGGATCTTTTAAATCAAGCTAAGTCCAAAGAATTTCTAGCAACTAAGTTTCCGTATGAGTCGATAGAAGGGTCAACTTCAAATGACCATATTTCCTAAAGTGTAATGAGTTAGGTGACCCATAATATATCATATCGAAGGTATTCTTATCAGCTTTCCAAATGCATCTGAATTCATGTGAATCAGAGTTCAGACTAGAAAGTTATGACCATGTTAGTGAAGGGGTGCAGAGCTGTCCGAAGGTCCGCGCCTAGAGCGCGTCGCGGACCCTCATTAGATGAGTTAATGAAGCTTTTTCTTTATAATTTGAGGGTATTTATATCCTAAAATCTTTGGGGTCTATTTAAGATCCTAAAAAGCCCAAAACGTCAGTTTTCATAATCAAAAACCTTCTCCTTCTTTCCAAAACATAAAAACTTAAGTATCATCAAGAAAATCACCAAGTTAGGATTAGCGTCCAAGAATCCTCCTCAAGGTAAATTATTCTTCATGAATTTCAAGCTACCCAACCTAGATTTCTTTATCTATTCATGAATCTCTAATAGAATCTTAAATCATAATCTAGGATTTCACGAAGATGAATTCAAGAATCCCAAGAAAGAATTTTTTGATTCATCTTTTTGAAGAGTGTAGGGTTCTTCATCAAGAACTCTAAAGATTCTAAGTCAATAACTTAAGAATCAAAGAGATTTCCTTCAACCAACGATTTCTCTCTCAATTTTGATCGTATTTGAGCGCTTCAAAAGGCTAAATTATATATTTTTCCGAGGAGAACACCGTGGGAGCATCAGAAATTGATTTTGGTGTGTCGTTTGAGGTAAAATTTGTGATCTTGCTGCTGTATTTTTTAATATATTTTAAAAAATTTAACATGCAATTTCTTCCTCATATTAGCTCCGTTTTTGAATTGGTTTTTGCCGTTGAATTCCTTATCACTTGGGAAACATTTTAATGTATAAATTTTCAGATTCTAACGATATTTTTCTGACGATGAAATTTTTGGACTATTTTATCCTTTTCACCCGAACTTATTGATTTTAGTGTCGTTAGATTCATTATATAATTATGATACTATATTTGAATAGATTTTGGTGAATTGGAGTGTCATAGAAAGGGAAAAGC
>JAOTQR010052266.1:0-14514 GCA_025774065.1 Solanum ossicruentum
CTTCGTAGAGGTCTGTGGTCACGTGTGGGTGTCAGTTTAGTGTGAAATTGTAATATGATTATTCGGAATTCCATTAGACGGCAGGACCGCAGCGGAGACCTTGTCGGCCCGCGTTCTTTGTATTTATGTATATATATATATGTGTGCATGTCTTTTACTGTGAAAACTGGGAGCTGCTGCAGGTGTGGTTAGTCAGTAAAACAGAGGAAACTCTGCCGAATTTTCTGTAAGATTGATAAGTAGTAAATGTGTTTTAGGAATTGGATTAGTGTCTAATCGGCACTAGTCACGGCCCCGGAGTCGGGTCGTGACAATTACTTGGAGATCTAGGATTTTGAAAGAGATCATCCATATGAGTGAAATTGAAATATGCATCAAAATTTTCCAACTCATTTGAGTCACTTCCTTCACTAAAATTTACATATGATTCTGCTACAATGTTGCTTTGATCAAACATGTCTTGTTCACTTATATATTGCTTGAAATTAACATTTGTTTCTCCAAGTCCATCAATTGTCTGTTTCCAATATCTACATCTGGCGATGTTGTTACATGGACTGCATTGAAACCCAAGCTATAATATTTCTAATAAATAAATTGTAAATAGGGAAGTTACATATATTGAAGCATACTCATAATTATTTTCATTAGGTAGGGTAGCATTGGGAGATTTAGGATTTTTGAAGAGATCATTCATATGATTGAAATTGAAATTCACATCAAAATTTTCCCTGTCATTTGAATTACTTCCTTCAATAACATATGCATCTGATGCCATAGTGAAGGGGCTTGGATCAAAAATATTTTTTTCACTAGTAGATTGCTTGAAATTAGCAGTTGTTCCTCCCAGTCCATTAATTGTCACATTTCCAACATCTACGTCAGACAACATAGTTATATAGGCCTCATTGAAATGCAAGTTATAATATTTCAAATAAATAAAGGATTGCTAGGAAGTGATATAGAAGCCCAAACTAACAATGATTTTCATTAGGTAGGGTAGTACTGGGAGATTTAGGATTTTTGAAGAGATCATCCATATGACTGAAATTGAAATATACATCAAAATTTTCTTACTCATTTGGATCACTTCAATCAATATCATTCATATCTAAGGTTGCAACGATGTTGCTTGGATTAAACATGTTTTGTTCACCAGTATATTGCTTCAAATTAGCATTTGCTGCTCTCGATCCATTAATTATTGTACTTCCAACATCTGCATCAGACAATATTGTTACATGGGCCGCATTGAAATCCAACCTATAATTATTTTGAGCACGATTATCCAAGCTATGATCTTGATGGCCACCACTATTAAATGGGCAAGACCTATTGTTAATGCACCCAATAAGTGGTGTTTTCGAACTCAACATTCCAAATAATAGGTCATATTATTGTTGTCAACCACTAGCATTTTGGCCTGACAAATATGGATTAAATAAGTGGGACTGGATATGAAGTTGTGGCTGATGGAGCTGTTGCTGAGTAGAACTACCAAAAATACTCTTGGTATTAACTTATGGAAACTCAGAACCTCATTGGATTTGATTTAGAATATTTGTTTGAACATAAGGTATTCTCCCAATTGTTTTACATCTACTTCTTTGTTTAGAACCATTTGAGGATCCATGACAAACATTTTTTTCTTCTTCTTGAGGTCTCTTGGTATGGCAACATTTTTGAAAGAAAGAAAAAAATCATCCAAGAAGAGTTTGACTATAGATATCATTATTATCTAAACTCATTGTTATTTAGTTGTGATTGAAATGCATGACACAAGTCATTTTTAACACAAAATATTTTTGTTGGTTATCGATGAATGATAAAAGAAAAAGTTTTTATTAAAGATTAACAATAATATTATTTTATGAAATAGACATTACACATAAATAGAAATTAGCAACAATAACTTCTATTGCTAAACATGGAATAAAAGTTTGTTGCTACACTTCTGTTTACATAGTGAGTGTTTTGATCAAAAACATAAAGTGAGAATAATTTCCAAATATTTACTTATGGAAGTGATGTAAAGTTAAATTGTTTGTTTTGATAAACGATTTTTACATAAAAATAAAATAAGATCATTGTAGAAAAGCTGGATCTCCAAAGTGTTCGATGAAAAATCATTTTAAGCAATTTCTAGCAACCAATTAATAGAAATTAACTTTATAAAAAAATATTTTTTCACAAAACTATTCCATCCACTACCGGAACCAACCAAACAAACATAAATATGATGATACATACTTAACTTTTAAATTTTAAAAGGATAATGTACCTTTAAGTGACTTGATATTCGCTTAATGGTATGACCTGGTACATTCATCACTTCAAGAATGTCTTTTGGAAAACATCCTGCATGATCCATTAGAATATATTACTATAATTAAATCACTAATTCAATATTTCTATATCAAGCTGAGATACGTGTAAATATAGTAAACACTACCTGCTAATATTAAACAAATTGATGTTAGCTATTAGTATGAATTTTGACAGATTGTATTGCTACGTGTATAAAGACAAATTATAGACAATAAACTACTACTGAGATAAACTTACTTCCTTCACCAAGTGTAACAACAGGTGAAACTAACAAAATACCCCTAGAATAGAGACATGCACATAATGCGTCTTACTATGCTCCGTTTTCCAATCTGAGATGAATATGCAATTAGCATGAAAAATGGAGTGGGAAAATGGTCTTGATCTATTTTAGAGCAACTGAGTCAAAAAATATTTTACCATAATTTGATGAAAAACACTATCGGTGCACATCTGAGGCGCGACACGTCAAGGATACGGACCAACACTTTGGTTTTTTTTATTATTTTTAAAGGGAAATTTTGGAATGGAAATATACATATCCATGACACGGATTAGGAACTTTCAGGATGAAATATTTTCTTTTAATTTGAGGGGCATTCTTGTCAATTTCAAACCCCTCCTAAACTCAAAGCATGCAATTTAGGTCATTTTGACAAGTAAATAGGATCGAAAACAATATTCTAAGTCCTTCACAATACTTGAAAGTTAGGGGTTGAGAGAAAAGAAAGAAGAATGTGAGATTGAGGAATTCAAGCAAGATTCTTGAGGTTGATTGAAGAAGCTTTATCCTATGTATGTAAGACTAAACTAAAATCATGAGATTGTTCTCTCATGTGCCCCATAGATAGTCTTAGATGAGAGTTGAAGGTTCTTGAGTCTACATGCATGATTCTTGATTGTTTTCTTGAGAAATCATATTTACTACATGTATTTTCATATGTTGATGATCATCATAAACTTGTTTTCTTGAATTAAATATTTTTCATGATAGTGCATAAACCCTTCATATTTTAAAGGCATGCATGAATAAACGTAGGAATTGAGTCTAGAGCCTTGATTTGAGAATGTCGATTGGGATTGTGATTGTGATATGAGAATGATCATGAGAACTTAATAGCCCCTTGAGTCTCCAAAAAATGAACTCTAATGATTGGTCAAGTCGATTGTTCCTTAATGGTTGTTCTAAGCCTTGAGCTATTGAGTGAGATGTTCATTGATGAGATGATTAGAGTCTTTATGAGACTAATTGAAAGAATATTCCTCCATGAGGTTGATTGAGATGATTGGACTAAGATATTTTAAATGGATGGATTATTTTGTGAGCATTGAGTCATGGGAGGAGTGTCGAGTACCAAAAGAGTAAGAGTTAGTCCAACTCGTACTCATCAAACTACGTAGCCAAGCATAGGTGAGGCGGGACAACCTCTACCTATGACGACTCTTCTATGAGGCATGATCACAATTTTGCAACGCGCGAAGTATGAATTAGAATAGAACTTTCATAGAGTATAACTCCATAGCATGATCTAGGACATGAATGAAGGGAAAAAATTCCTAATATCCTATAGCCTTCTGTTTATCAAGTGTGGTAGACAACACACCCATAAACAAGACTCTACTAGACACGACTTCATACACTCCCTAGGACACTTAAACTTGTTTTTGTGGCCGGCACCTAAAGCCTATTTCTAGTCCCTAAGCTGAGCACTTGGCGTCATAATATTCATTCAATCAATTATTTTACTAATCAACGAAAGTGAAAAGAATGTAAAACGGTACATCTATGATTAGTCTCAAAATAATGGTATAAATGAAAGGGTAGTAGAAATAACTAGCTCACAATCTTAACAATCAACATCCGACTCTAGTCTATGAAGATTCTATCACTATAAGGTAGTGCTTATGACAGACCCATGGCTAGCTCAATCAAATTAAAAGATAAGCAACTCTAACTCTAAAGTATGACGAAAATAAAGTAAATGAATCCTCTAATGTAGGGGAGGCTCACCAATCTGCTGAACGTCCAAAGATCCTCAATGATATGTCTACTTATGATCTCTATCCCATGTATCTACACCATAAAATGATGCCGCCAGAGTGACGTCAGTACATGGAATGTATGGTATGTAAAATAGCTAGATGGAACCTAAGTAGGTAGAATAATACAAAAACAACAATCAACACCAAGGATAGAACAAATTAACATGTCAAATGTCTATCTAAAGCAAGAATAAAGAGTAGACAAATGACCCATCTAACCTATCAAACCTCATCAATTAAATCAGACTCATCTCAGAAGGACTCATCTCAACTCATCTCAGCTTATCTCGACTCAGATTACTCAATTGGGAATTTTTTGGGATTTTCTCTTATCTGACAACAATCAGTTATGAGCCAGTGATTGTACAACAATTATGTTGATGTTGCCACAACCGTTCTGTACTTGCCAGGTAGAAAATGAATCAAAACTATAAGGACAAGTCCAAATGGAAACCATAGATTTGTAAGTCCTCTATTAATTTCAAGGACTTCTAATTAGAGGGGACCTCAAAATAATGTGATGTGATGATCCTAGCCAGATAGAATGTTAATCTACCTGAGCCTCAAGGACATGAGGAGCCTATGGAATAAGCTGTCCCAGTTGTGCAAGCCCTACAAGATAAGGTCTTCGACGTTGAGCTTTCCGGGCTATTCAAAATCTAGCCAAGGCTTTCAGAGCAACTGCTGCTAGACAAAGAGTCGCCCGACAGAATGCCCATGACACTTCTAGGGTTCAGGAATTCTTGAGGATGAATCCGCCTGAGTTCACAAGGTCTGTATCCATTGAGGATCTTGAGAACTATGTGGAGGAGCTTCAGAATGTGTTCCATATGATGCATGTGGCTGATGCTGACAGAGTAGAACTGGCTGCTTATTAACTCAAGGGTATGGATAAACTATGGTATGACCAGTAGAAGAAGGGTAGAGGGGAGAATGCCCTCGTAAAGACTTGGGCGGTGTTCGAGGAAGCTTTCTTGCTGCATTTCTTCCCAAGGGAAAGAAGTGAAGTGAAGGTAAAGGAGTTCTTGAACTTGAAACAAGGCTCTATGACTATACAAGAATATAGGCTAAAGTTCGCACAATTATCCTATTATTCTCTAGATATGGTTGTTGATATGAGGGGGAGGATAGGGGTGTATGTGGATGGGTTGAATCGAGGGACAAAGAGAGATAGGAGGGGAACTACGCTCTTCAGTGACATGGGTATAGGGAGATTGATGACTTTTGTACAATAGGCTGATGAGGAGAGGCAACATGGTAAGGAGGAATTTTGAAAAAAAAGGCAAAAACCTCCAGCCATGAGGGTGGAAGATAGGGAATGGGAATCAATTTCCAGCACCATTATTTGCTAGTGTACCTACAGCTAGAGTCAGAAATGATCATAGGTCCCAAAGTGTTGGAGTCCACGGGTCTCAGTCCTAAGGAAGTGTAGCTTAAGGTTCATTGGGTAAGCTAGCATGTGGCAAGTGTGATAAACTGCACTTGGGGAGATGTTGTAAGGGGACTGATGTATGCTATAAGTGTGTCCTGGTAGTTCACTATCAGAAATATTGTCTAGAGGGGACTGATCAGGCTCAATCTTTTACACCATCCCTGCCAGCTAAGGGAAATCAGATAGGTACTACGACGGGCGCAAGCGGAGCTACAAACCATTTGTATTCCATAGGTAGTCGACATGATCAAGAGAACTCCCTAGATGTTAGAACGAGTATGATTCGAGTCTTTTCTATTGATAGTTATGTGTATATGGATCCTGGTGCTACATTATCTTTTTAACTCCTTATGTGGCCACTAGATTTGATAGGACCCTTGGGTGTCTTGTTGAACCCTTTGATGTTTCTACTCGGTGGGTGAGACCGTTCGAGCTGAGAGAGTCTATAGAGCTTGTGTAGTGTCTATTTATCATAGGGATACAATCATTGATCTGATTGAGTTATATATGAATGGTTTTGATTTGATCCTTTGCATTGATTGGCTCCCCGCATTAATGCCTCTGTTGATTGTAGAGCCAGAAATGTTAAGTTCCAATTTCCAAATGAGCCGATTCTAGAATGGAAAGGTGATTCTGTAGCACCTACGAGAAATTTTATCTCATATCTTAGAGCCAGAAAGATGATTGCTAAGGGGTGTATCTACCACCTTGTGAGAGTACATTTGATGATGTTGAGTATTTAACTCTTGAGTCAATTCTAATCATGAATGAGTTTCCAGAAGTGTTTCCTGAGGATCTGACTGGAGTCCCTCCTGATAGGGATATTGACTTTGGGATTGAAGTTCTTCTTTATACCCATCCTATCTTAATTCTACCTTCAAGGATGGCCATCGCTGAACTGAATGAAATAACAGAACAATTGAAAGACTTGCTACAGAAGGGCTTCATAAGACCGAGTGTTTCTCCTTGGGGTGCCCCGGTCCTATTCGTGCAAAAGAAAGATGGTCTTTCAGAATGTGTATTGACTATAGGTAAGTAAAAAAGGTCATTATAAAGAATAAGTATCCTCTATCAAGGATAAATGACTTATTTGACCAACTTCACGATGCCTCTTGTTTCTCAAAGATAGACTTCTGATTTTTTACCATCAGTTGAAAGTGAGGGAATTTGACGTTCTAAAGATAGCCTTTAGGAATAGATATGTCTATTTTGAATTCTTGGTCATGTCCTTTGGGTTGACAAATGCACTTGTATCATTCATGGATTTGTTGAATAAAGTGTTTAGATAATATGTGTATATGCTTGTAATTGTGTTCATTGATGAAATTTGACCTTCACCTTCACAAGAGGGCAACAAGAACCTAAGTTACAATCCTGCATGCGATGTCTCGATTAGAGTTATGTTAGCGGAGGTATTTCAGTTGACAAATCATGGGGAATACAATTCCCAAGTGGTCCCTCAAATTGATTGTCTCTTTGCATTAGTAGTGTAAAGTTTTTATTTTCTTTCACTTCAAATCCCAAACCCCCTCCCCCCACCCTATTCTAGAGAATATAGCTAATTGATATTTGAAATAATTGTTGGTGAGTCAATATGGCCAACCCCATATTCCCTGTGAATTCAACCCTAACTTCTGGTTAGGTTTATACTTGATAGCGGTCGCTTTACTGTTGGAGTGTGAACATCAGCTGCATATGGACCAAATATTTATCTTTTTTCTTGGTAACCATATTCTTATGACAAGATCTTCAATATTTACATAGGTAAACTCTAGGTTTGGACATTCCCAACCTCAAAGTTTGTCACTTCTTCTACTTACACGTTGCTAAGGATAGAAATTAAATTGTTCCATATACTTCTCCAGTCTAGGAGTAATACTACACCTGCAATGTGTTTTTTGGATGCTTTCTCTAATAATCTGAACCATACTTCTCCTCTTGTCCCTGAATATTCTATGATTACATTCTTGCAAAATATAGTACACCATTGTTGCTAAGGCTATTCTATAAACTTCAGCTTGCATCCTTTTTGAAGATGCATGAGCGCATCTATTTCTTCTCTCCATCCTCTACTGGTTCTTGTTATTTGTAGCCAATTTAGTATCCATTACCATAATGTACTTGTCTTAGAGCATTCAAAGAATAAACGCTGGTGGTTATCATATTGGCTATTACATAAGCTACAGATCATGTCAGTGTGTCCCCACATTTCTAATCTATCTTTGGTATATAGTCTCTCTTGAATGGCTAGATAGAGTATGAATAACCACTTTGGACACCCTTGGTTGTTGCAAATTAGTATCCTCCATGATGCTTTAGGGAATTCACCTCTAAGCTTTTGATACCCTTTTTTATTGTTGAATGTGTGTGCTTCCAGGTACTCTTCAATTTGCAAGACCTTTGCTTCTAACTATTTCCCTACATGGATTATTTTCTAGACTATCCAAGATGCCTATTTCATTTGAACTTCCCATGGTGGTCTACCCTTCAAGTAGTAATGGTGTATCCATACTATCCATAATTTGTCCTTTTTTTGTGCAAGTTCCATAAATGTTTTAGAACGGCTGCTTTGTTCCAAGTGTGTATGTCAATAATGTTCATACCTCCTGCTATCTCGGGCTTATATACCTTATACCAAGCAATCAATACTTTCTTCTTGTGTTGAATATTTCCTGACCATAGATATCTTTTACAGATTATTCCTACTTTTTGTATCACCTTTTTTGGTAGGAGAAGTACCTATGAACAAAATGCTTGTATGGATGTTAGAGCAATCTATAGTAGTTGGAGTCTGTCTACATTTGAGAGGAACTTCTTTGTCCATGTATTGGTCTTCCCCATCATTTTGTCGACAATAGGTTGGCATTCATTCACTGATATCTTCTTTGTGCTTAATGGAATGGCAAGATATTTAAATAGTAGATCCCTTTTATTGAAGCTAGTATATTGTAGTATTTGGTTCTGCACTTCAGTACTCACACCTCCAAAATACATATTACTCTTGGCTTGATTTACTATGAGAGTTGACACCCTCGAGAAATTGTAAAAACAAGCAAACACCATTGGTGCTGATACTTGATCACCTCTACTAAACAAAAGTAGATCATCTGCAAAGCTTAATTGGATGATTTGTTGTTTGGGACACCTCAGATGAAAGTTGAACTCATTTCTAATTCTCAAAGTCTTTAGCAGCCTTGTGAGATAATCCATTGCTAACACAAAGAGGTAGGGTAATAGAGGATCACCTTGTCTCACTCATCTCTTTGCTTTAAAAGCCTAACTAGGTGCACCATTTTTTTAAAATGGAGTAGGAAACTATTCTTACACACTGCATGATCCATATGACAAAGATGGATGGACTGCATACCTTTCAGGACCTCTTCTAAGAATGTCATTCAATGGAATCATAGGCTTTTGGCATATCAACTTTATACATACACCTTGGTGAGATTCCATTCCTTCCATATCCTTTTACTAGCTCATGACTTAAGATTACATTGTCATTAAGCATTTTTCCTGGAACAGAATCTACTTGGCTAGGATCCATTAGGAAATCCACAATACTTCTAAGTCTCTTGGTAAGTATTTCTGATATGATTTTATACAGAATGATACAAAAAGAAATAGGCCTATATTCTTTGATGAGCTGGGGTTTTGTACTTTGGGAATGAGGGTAACAATAGTTCTGTTTACAGGAGTATACATCTTACTATTCTGAAAGAAATTCAACACAGCAGTAGTTACCTCTTCTCAAATTGTTGGCCTGGCCTGTTTGAAGAAATGAGCATTAAATCCATCCCCCCTGAAGCCTTATCATCATCAATTTCTTTCAGTGCCTCAAGTAACTCTTCTCTGTTGAAATTTTGTATAAGTGCAAGCTGTTGAGTTCTTGAAAAAACTAGACCATCTCTGATGAACGTTGGATCAATTGTTGGCATAGAGCAAGTGGACTATCCTAGGAGCTATTTATAGAAGCTAACAGCCTCTAAGACAATCTTTTCAGGTTCCTTGAGTACTTTTCCATCAGTTCTAGTGAGCATTGTTATTTGATTTTGTGCCTTCCTGCCTTTGATACTAGCGTAGAGAAATTTTGCATTTGAATCCCCCAATCTAAGCCATTGATCCTAGATTTCTTCTTATAAACAACCTCCTCTATTGTACTCCATTTATGTAGCTCTTCTCTTAGTTATTTCTCTGCTTCCTGCAAGTCTTGTGGTACAGGTATGTTTCATTTGGCTTTGTTTATGCTCCAACCCTCTCCTTATTTGCTAGTCCTTATCTAATACTCCTTCGACTTCCTGCTGATTAAATTTTATTATCTGTTTTCTCACCTAGTTCAGATTGTTACATACCCTTTTCATTCTTTCCCCTTTGATTGTCTAGCTTAGTGCTACTTTACTTTGGAATGCATGTTGTTGTGCTCGACAAATATAGTATTTAAAAGGTCTCTTTTGGCTATCTTTAGGAGTTTCCACCTCTAGGCCTAGATGAGAGTGATCTGAACAATTAGGATTCATAACCTGGACTTAAAAGGAGGGCATATTCATTACCCATTCATCACTTATCAGTGCCCTATCTATTCTCCTATAGACGTGGCCATTTGTCCAGGTATAACTCCTCCCCACTGTTGGCATCTCAGTCAAATGACAGATCATCATACATTCCCTGAAGACTTTTGTTTCTTCATCTTGGATTTGGCTTCCCAAGCTCCTGTCTTCTGACCCTAGTACTGCATTAAAATCTTCCATTATTAGCCATGGTTCTGTAATCTGATTGCTTAGCTGATGTAAGGCATTCCATAGTGGCGGCCTATTAGTTATAGTATGCAGTCCCTAAACAGCTATAAATATGCAGTCCGCTCCCCTTCATACACATATGCCAATGTATAATTTGACTATTTGTTTCTAGTTGTAGAAACTGTATTTTATCCAGATTCTAGATCTACCATATCCTACCTCTTACATTCGTTATTGCATTCGTACATCTATCCCATCCTGGCATTAACTTATATATTACTTCATTAGCTTTATCATTCCTAACTCTATGTTCAAAAACTGCAAGCAATTGGACCTTATTCTTTTTAAGGAAAAGATTGACTTCCTTTTGTTTTACCTCTTTGTTGATGCCCTGTACATTCCATGTGACTATCATCTATATCTATGTGTTTTCAAGCACTGTATCCTTTACTGCCTCCCCACTTTCTTCCCTTACCTCAGACTTGTTCTGCTTTAGCAACTTTTACCTGGAGTGTTAATATGCACTGACTCAGGCCTTGTACCTTTCCTTTTGACTACTTGCCATTCATCTTTCCCTTGTTCATTCTGTTTTGTCGTTTCCCCATCCACTTCCTTGTTCTGACCCTCTATTATCAAGTTGCTCTTCGGTTGTACATTCTCCTCTTGTGTGGTACGCATCCATTGTTTCTTTGGTTCTTGTTCCATTACTTTCCCCTTACTGTCTTGTATTTCGATCATCTTTGGTAACTCTTTTGTTACATCCATTTCTACTAGGATTCTTGCAAAGGAGATCCTACTTGCTTGTGTTGTGTGCTCATCAGCATAGAATGGCCTTCCTAAGCTACTTCATATTTTGCTTAGAACCACAGCATTCCAGTAGTTCAGTGGTAGATTTGATAGTTTAACCCATAAGGAATCGTAGTAAGTGTTTCCTTCTTAAAGAAAAACTTCGGATCCTATGGTTTCATAATCACCGGCCTTCTCATCATGTAGTGAGGCCCTGAACACAGTACCCTATCCCTTTCCTCCTCATTGTAAAATAGAATGAAAAAATAGCCATCAGTGTGATAAAGTATTACTGGTTTCACTATAATTGTACCTTGGCTTTCAATAAACCTTTCCATAGCTCCAATAGTTGGAGTAATGCCCACTACATACACTACTACTGATGGCTTCCACTTTGCATCATCAGCTGTTTTATCCTCAGGTTATATCTCCACCACTTTTTCCCCTCCCACTACTATAAGTGTGATGTATGAAATGTTTATACCCCTAGCTACCAGTCGATTAGAGGCAAATAGATTTGCCCATGGCCTTTCAGGTGTTTTCTCAGGGGAAGGTATTTCTCCTATAGATCTTTCTTGGGTTACTGTTCCATTGGTCACTGGGGACTTCTTATTCTCACTGCCATTGGTTTTCTGTAGATACAATTAGTGTGTCTCTATTACCTCTTTTCCTTTTCCTGTATACTCCATTTCTTCCTGCGTGCTTTGAAGTTCCTCCTCCTTGATCCAAGGGGAGCTAGAGCCTTATTTATTTGCTTGCATTTTCTCATTGTTTGAGCTATTTCCTAGTTCCTGTAGTATTTCCCTGATGTGAATTTTCTTTATGTTCTTCCTCGATCGTCCCCTTCCCATTTTGGCAAGGCGCAGGTTTGCACTAACGTGCACCGAGAGAGAAAGGAAGTGAAGAGAGGAAATAGTTATCCTCTAAATATTTAGCTTTTTTTAAAGAGTATGTGTTGATAAAGAAAAAGTAACTTTTTTCACTATTATAACAAATTGTAAAGTATATCCATATGATATACATTTAAACATTATGTGACTAGTTAATTTCATGTATATTATAACTCAATTTTGTTAATTATAGCAGTAATGTTACCAATATCATCCATCATATATTAAATAAAATCAAAAGTTAGCAATGGATAATTTAAGTCAATAATAAGGGTATTCTCTAATTATCTTCAATTGTGAATTTATACAAAATTGGTTCAGCTACATATTATTTAACAATAGATTCCGATAAATTTTATAGCTAACAATTTTTTATTGTGTATAATTAAAATAACCGACTTTATCTCCTATGATAGTAAGTGAAAGATAGAATTATAAATACTTGCTTATTGAGATTATATTCGAGGCCATTGCTTGTGCCAAGTATTCAAAACAATGCAAATTCGGTATATTGACATTGATTATCATAATATCAAATATTTTTTTCTTTGATAAGCATTGACATTACTGCAGAAGCCATAACTGTTGTAACTGTATATATCCGAGCACTTAAAAAATAGTGAAGAACATAAAAATAATATTTTACACAAAGTTTTGTTACTCATTCAAATTCTATTATGAATATATTTGTTATATTTTTGCATTTAGTTTATGAAGCAACCATATTAATCAACTTACACTATGAATGATGCGCGCATTCTTAATTAGATGGTTAACATAAAAATATAGTATTATTTTAGGGTATATAACTTTATTAATATAGAATAGAGAAGATTGTGTAGGAATATATTTCTAAAGACTATGCCAGTTTATTCTATGACTTGTCAAAAATAAATACACTGAATATAGATAACAGAGTAAATGTTTTTAGATAATTTTTATAAAAAAATTTTATGTAATTTTATTTCATAAATATGTATTGAGAGAGTAAATGATTTAACAAATTATAAAAAAAAAAAAAAAGAGTTATTAGTTTTTTTGTGTACATCCAACAAAAGACAAAAAATATAGCAAGGAAAATATTTTTCTCATGAAAATTAAATTTTATTTTTTCCTACATTTAATAAAAGATATAATATTATCTCAAATAATAATGATAGACAGATTAGCTGTTATCATATCCTTCTCTTTCTCTTCCATTTCATTATTCTGTCATGTTCATCCACCATCCAAGTAAATTTATTTGTCTATGATAATGGAATTATTTGTCTATGATAATGGAAAGATTTGTAAAAATCAAAGATTTACTCTTTCAAAAATTGATAAAGAATAAGTTTTTCTTTTTCCTAAAAAATGACCTAGCAGCGTAAAATACATATCTGTTGACTAAATAATTAAAATTAGTATAAAACTATGTACCTTACAAAACAATTTGATACACTTAAAAAAGCCAGTAATTAACACAAACACGGAACTATTGATCACTGTTGAAAAATAGATACATCTTCATGGAGGAATATAATCGTGTGCTTGCTTATGAAAAAATCAAACAAGATTAATCAAATAAAGAATCTAGTTTGATTTTTTTATAACCACATAAAGGTTATTTAATCATTTGTAAAATAACATCACAAGCATAGATATAATGTTATAATAACAAGATAGAAAAATATAAAATTTACCATATAAATGAAATTGAAAAATAGTTGATGTTAAAATCACAAATGAAAAAACAATCACCTCAATTATATCTCTATATAATAAAAAAAATCACATAAAATTTAGTTATATCAAATAAAAAAGATTATACGTTCTAGGAATATCGCCTTTATATTTATGTAATTCTAACAAATAAACCATCTGATTAGTAATGGATGTTGCCTCATGATCTACCAGCAATACCGAAAATTCTTCTATCAGGCCACAATAAGGGACTTCCATTTGATTAATTTGTCTTTTTAATGGTCTGAGAACTTTCTTCTTCAGATATAACAAGAAGGAGATGTAAGAAACTAATTCATTATATTAAAATTTGAATTTTTGGTGGAATAATTAACTATTTTGTTATATATTAACTATTAAAGCTCTAACATAGAATTCACTTACCCTTGAAAGCCTCTTTTCGTAGTATCCTTTACTTGGTTATGAGGTGTTTAGAGTAGACCATATAAATAATTTTAATTTATTTAAATATCTTGATGGTCCTTCAAACTTAACATAATTTATGAATTAGAAACTTAGACTTATTCAATGACCAGGTAGACAACACACACACACAGATATTTATATATATATATCT
>JAOTQR010052297.1:0-14512 GCA_025774065.1 Solanum ossicruentum
TGCAAATTTGACCAAACCATAACATGATTTATTTAAATAGCATTAGTACATATAAAATGTGGGGTGTTACACAAACTTTGAAAGATAAGCTTGTCTCTGCTCCTATCTTGTCTCTACTAGAAGGGCTGGAAGGGTTTGTTTTGTATTGTGATACCTCAAGAATTGGTTTGAGCTGTGTTTTGATGCCAAATGATAAGGTGATAGTTTATGCCTCTAGACAAGTTAAGGTGCATGAAAAGAATTATTCTACTCATGATCTTGAATTGGCCGTTACGGTATTTGCTTTAAAAATTTGGTGTCATTACTTATATGGGGTTCATGTTATTGTGTTTACCGAACATAAGTGTCTCCAATATGTGTTCACCCAAAACCATCTCAACTTGATATAAAGAAGGTGGTTAGAGCTTCTTAAGGACTATGATATGAGTGTGCATTATCATCGCGATAAGACTAATGTTGTGGCCGATGCTTTGAGTAGGGTGTCTATGGGTAGCCTAACTCATGTTGATGATGGTGGAAAAGAGGTGGATAGAGAGGTCTATCAGTTGGATAGATTGGGAGTTAGTGTAACACCCCACATCTTACAATACTAGTACTATGCAAATGAAACAAGATATGGTTGCGCCAATTTTGAAAAGTGCTTGAATCTCCAATTAAAGGGTGATATGTATGTCTAACACTTAAGAGGATCTAGTTTATACATGTTTCATGCCAAATTGAGGAGATTAACACCCTAAACAAAGTTAGAGAATTGAGGTGCTTGTAGGACTCAAGAAGCTAGCAGGAGAATTACCTACTTGCTTAGCTTAAAATTGCTAGCAAAACGGAGACGAGGTCCGACATCGACTTTGTCCAAATCTGATTATGAATAAAGTATGTATTAAGGGTGTAACATTAACCTATGTTTTACCATCATAAATGGAATAAATTGTCATCCCAATAAGAATATAAGAAGGTCCCAAAGACATCACAATTTCTTTGATAATGTAGGCCCAAACTAATTAAGAAGAAAGCTGAAGAATGGGCAGCAAAGGCCCAACCAATTTGAACCCAATAAGGCTCAATTGAAAGGGAAAAGGAGCTGCATCACTAGCTTGGTAATGTAAGTATAAAATAAACTTACTAAGTTGGCTAAAGTTTCCCCTTTAAAAGGGTTTAAAACAGCTCCCATAAGTCATTTTCAACTCGGCCAAAACAAAAATCAGATTGCTCTCCAAGTTTTCTGTCAACTTTTCTTGACTTTGTAAAGCAACCAAAAGAAGCTATTAGGGTTCTTAAGGAGGATCTCAACCTTGAAGATGAAGGTAAGTGATTATATTTGTGTTTTTTGTAAGGTTTCTTCATGAAAAACAAGAGACTATATTGGTTATGTCTATGCTGAAATTGTTGGACAGCATGTGTTCCAATAGTTATTATACATTTTTCTTGTTTATTTGGAAGGTTTTCTCTTTTTGGTTGGATTTATTTATGAATAAAGGCTACTATTATTAATGAGTATTGGTTCTATAATGATGTATAAGGGCTTCTGCACCATTTTACAGTCTGCAAAAGTAAGTTCTTGTGTGATATCATAATTGTACTCGTAATAGGAACTTGTGGGTTGATTGATTGAGGACTATGGTCTCACATCCTCCACCTATAATTTTTGAACTGTTTTAGCACTATTTGTATGTGTATATGTTATGGGAACAGTTTCGTTGAAGTTGGTAAAGTTCTGGAGTTGTCAACGTCGTAATATAGCGAAGGGATGTAACGTTATGCCACCTATTTGTATGTTGCGTAGAAGTGTTGTGTCCTATGCTTTGTGGGCTATTGTAAGGCTGTTATAGTACTAAAAAAAGCTGCACATGATATGTATATGATAATGTGTATTAGAAAATATGATTAGGGGCGGATATGTTGAAAGAATATGCTCGGGTTTATAAATACCCGCTTGCTGCCCCTATAATTTTTTTAATGAGATTAGGCTGCCAAGATGTATCTATTGGCTGTGAATACTAGTTTTATCACCTAATATATTGTAGATAAATATTTGGAGGAAAGGTAGGTTATCTCGAGGTAACTTCGCTAGCGAGGTATGTAAGGCTACTTGATTTCATATTATTTGGCATGAAATATAGATCCCTTCTTGGAACATAAAGGCACTTACCAACTCCGACACAACTATGAACCGTGTCTCCACTCTTTCACATATTCATATGCTTCCATACATATTCACCTTCAAATCTGCATACATTCTTGGATATCAAGTTACATGGGTTCTTGTTGCTAAATAAAGCTCACGAGTTATTTCATCTCATACACATTTCATTATTTGTGTAACGTACTCTTTTCATTGTCATATTGTCTTGTATTATTATCTACATGTCTCATGCTACATATATAGCCCTATAACTCTAATATTGTGACCACCAAAAGAATAATCTCAAAGGTAATTGAAAGGAAAGTATTTTGCTTATTAATGGGTGGTATCTCGAGGGGTGGGAGAATCACCTAGCCAGGGTCGATCCTATCACAGGGGGTAGCTCGAGGGGTTAAAGAAGAGCCTAGCCAAGGCCGATCCTGATACATTTTTACCACTAATTTGCTGGTCATTTGTTTTACATGTTGTGCACAGATTATACAGTAAAGGTAAATTGATAAAAAGAACATAAAGTAGATGATCACACAGTACAACTAAAGGTGGTCACTTATCCTACACCAGTGCATAGTTTCATTTGAGTTGTTACTTCATATATAGTATTTCCTGCCTTATATATTCAGTACATTATCTCTTACTGATGTCCCTCACAAGGGACCTACATTTCATGTTGCAGGTACAGGTGCTAGTAGATCTCCCTAGTAGGAGTACAGGAGTTCCAGCTGCTGTTACCAAGCTCCAGGTTGCTTCGGAGCTTTGCATGTCTAGAGTTTATATTTTGTATTGTACAGTTAGTTGAGGTGGGGCCTGTCCTAAACCTTATCAGATACTTTTTCTTATCTAGAGGCTTTGTAGACTATGTAAATTAAAGTGTGGTCATATCTCGTACTTTAAACCCCGTGGCCCCAACAACCTAGCCATATGCATTCCTTTTGGCTTGTTAGCACTGTTTATTTTCTTAAAGGCATATTAAATGTAGAAATACCCTATAATATGTATAGAAAGCGCATGGATATAGGTTGGTTCTCCTGGGCCTTATCGGCAACGGGTGCTAGTCCGCCCTAACGGGACTTTGGGCATGACAGAATTGATATCAGAGCAGGTCGTTCTAAGGAGTCTACAAAGCCGTGTCTATGTAGAATCTTGTTTATCGATGTATTGTGCACCAAATTTATAAGCAGGAGGCTACATGGCATTTAGGAGTTGTTACTTTCTTTTTCATTCTTTAGATCGTGCTATAAAGATAAGTGTGATAGGTGCATTATGTCTAATTCTAAATTGTTTTGTACAACAAGTATGCTAGAAACCAGGCAAAATAAATATAAAGGGAAGGGGTAGAAGTGGTGGTAGGTATACCCAGCCATGTGAGAAAGCGAAATAAGGTTTAAAAGGAGTCTCTGTCACAGACATCTCTAACTCCTCCAGCTCCTGATGAACCCGGAAGTAGTGAAATTCCCCCAAAACCACCTATTGATGCTACCATGCAGGATCTGAGAAATACAGTCCAACTATTGACTCGTATAGTTGCTGGCCAAGGTCAAAGATAGGAACGTCTAGTTATAGGTGTAGGTGGTACGAATAGGGCAGCTGGCACGAGGATACATGTTATCCTTAATTTGGACCTCCATACTTCACTGGGTCAGATCCTAATGAAGATCCCAAAACTTTATTAATCAGATTAAGCACTTTAGATGTTATGCATGTGAGAGGTACAGAAGTTGTCGAGTTAGCGACATATAGGTTGAAGGGTGTGGCTATATTATGATATGAAGCTTGGAAGCAATCTGAGGGTATAGATGCACCTCCAACTTCTTGGGAGGAGTATAAAAAGGCATTTCTTGACCATTATTTGCCGTTGGAGATCTGAGAGGCCCGTGTAGATCAGTTTTTGAATCTCCACCAAGGGAATATGAGCGTGAGGGAGTATAGCGTTCAATTTAATTCCCTGGCCAGGTATGCTCCTAATATAGTTGCTATTATGGTAGATAAAGTTCATTGATATATGGATAGATTGGATACATATCTCGTTAGAGACTGTACCATTGCTTCCTTGAACAAAGACATAGATATAGCAAGAATACAGACTTTTACATAGAAATTGGAGGATCAAAGGCAATAGAGAAGGACACAAGAGTTAGAAAGGGTGCAGTCCAAGAGAGCCAGGTCTATAGGGCAGTTCACACCACCCTAAGGTGAGCTTAGGCCTCAATTTTTTATAGACCACCTAGGACATCACCTTCTACTTTGTAGCCAGTGCTCCACCATAACTTCAGGGGTCTAGGAGAAATCAGTTTAGTCCAAAAGGTGAAGGGCAAGGCACCCGGATAGCAGGATAATCAGCAGGCCAGCAAATGACTCCTATGCAGCCTTGTAAATAGTGTGAAGAAGTCATTCAGGTACATGTCATGTTGGTACAAACACTTATTATTGGTGTGGTGCACCAGGGCATATGATAAGAGATTGCCCGAGGAGGCGCATAGGTGATATAACACAATCTACTGTGTCAGCTATTGCATCATCATCTTTAGTTCATCCAATAGGCAGGGGTTAACAAAAACCTAGGGATCATGGTAGAGGTGTTAGAGGGGCAGCTAGCTCTAGCGGAATCCAGAATCGCACTTATACTCTGGGAGTCGGCAAAATTTGGAAGCTTCACCTGATATGGTCACGGTACATTGTCTATCTTTTCACATAATGTATATGCATTAATTGACCCTACCTCTACACTATCATATATTACCCCACTAGTTGCTGGGAATCTTAAGAGGATACCCAAACTATTGAACAAACCATTTAAAGTGTCTACACCAACCGATGAATTTATTATGGCCAGAAGGATTTATTATGACTGTGTAGTAACTGTTTGTGACCGTGACACATTTGCTGACCTAATTGAGCTAGAAATGGTGGAATTTGATGTTATAATAGGTATGGATTAGTTATCTTCTTCCTATGCCACTGTTGATTGCCAAACTAAGAGAGTGTGCTTCCACTTTCAAAATAGGCAGTTCTTGAATGGGCAGGAAATGTTAGGGTGCCAAAGGGTAAGTCTATCTCTTCAAAGAAAGAAAGATGATATCCAAGGGGTATATATGTCATTTAGTTAGAGTGAGGGATAAGGAAGAGGAATCACCAACTCTTCAATCAGTCCCAGTAGTGAATGAATTTGTTGATGTGTTCCCTGAAGAACCCCCAAGCTTACCTCCAAAATGAGAAACAAATTTGGGTATTGACTTACTTCCAGACACTTAACCCATTTCCATCCCTCCATATAGAATGGCCCCAATAGAATTGCGTGAATTAAAAGAGCAGTTAAAAGACATATTCGAGAAGGTTTTTATAAGACCTAATGTGTACCCTTGGGGTGCACCAGTGTTATTTGTATTCAAAAAGTATGACACCTTGAGAATGTGTATTGAGTATTGACAATTGAATAGGGTGATAATTAAGAATAAATACCCCCTCCCCAGGATTGATGATTTATTTGATCAGTTACAGGGTGCCAAATGCTTTTCAAAAATTGATTTGAAATAAGGTTATGACCAAGTGAAGGTGAATGAGAAAGACATAGCTTAGACTGCTTTCATAACACGCTATAGTCACTTTGAATTTCTTGTTATGTCATTTGATCTAACGAATGCACCAACAACTTTTATGGATCTGATGAACAAGGTATTTAAGCCATTTATGGATGTGTTCGTGATAGTATTCATAGATGAATTTTTGGTATATTCAAGATTACAATAAGATTATGCAAATCACTTATGATAGGTGTTACAAGTTCGTCGTGATCGACAATTGTATGCCAAGTTTTCTAAATGTGAATTTTGGCTAAAATCAGTGGTATTCTTGGGTCATATCATGTCTGATGAAGGAATAAGGGTTGATTTACAAAAGATAGAGGCTGTGAAAGATTGGCCAAGACCAATAACACCCATGGTAGTTTGGAGCTTCCTAGGTTTGGCAAGTAATTATAGGAGGTTTGTTGAAAGTTTTTCTTCTATTTCTGCACCTTTAACAAAGTTGACACATAAGGCCACCAAGTTCCAATGGAATGATGTGTGTGAAAAGAGCTTCCAGGAGCTGAAAGATAAGATAACTTCTGCACTTGTGATAGTACATCCAGAAGACACCGAGGGGTATTTAATGTATTGCGATGCTTCAGGAGTTGGCTTAGGATGTGTACTGACACAACAAGGTAGGGTAATTACTTATGCATCAAGATAGCTGTGACCACATGAGAAAAACTATCCAACTCATGATCTTGATCTAGCAGCGGTTGTGTTTGCTTTGAAAATATGGCGCCACTATTTGTATGGGGTTCACGTTGACATATATACTGATCATAAGAGATTGCAATACATCTTTAATCAGAAAGACCTAAACTTAAGACAGCGAAGATAGCTAGAGCTAATAAAGGATTACGACATTGATATACTATACCATCCGGGGAATGAAAATGTGGTAGCTGATGCTTTGAGCCGTAAGACAATCATGAATACTGGTGATCAAGCTATAGTAAGTCAAGTAGTGGCTAAGGATCCATGTCAGCTAGCGAATTCGGGAGTTTGCCTTCTTGAAGCTCTAAAGGAGGGGCTTATTGTACATGATGTAGCAGCGTCTTTATTAGTAGTAGAGGTGAAAGAAAAAAAGTTCAAAGATCTTATTCTATGATAGCTTAAGGAAAAGGTAAGTCAGGGTATGATAAAGGGCTTTGACCTTACACAAAATGGAGTACTTTACTACCAATATAGATTATGTGTGCCTGATATTAATGGATTATGAAAGAGGATAATGGAAGAATCCCATCATTCCTGATATTCTATCCATCCAGGATCAACTAAGATGTACCATGACCTGAAGGGAATATTTTGGTGGGAGGCATGAAGGACATTGTAGAAATTATGGCTCAATGTCCAAATTGCCAATAAGTGAAAGGAGAACACCAAAGGCCAGGAGATTATATGCAGTGTATAGAGCTTCCAACATGGAAGTGGGATATGATCAATATGGATTTTGTTACCGGTTTGCCTCTCTCATTTCAGAAGTTTGACTCAATATGGGCAATAGTTGATAGACTCACAAAGTCAGCACACTTTTTGCCAGTCAGGAGTGATTATACAGCTGAAAAGTACGCCAAGTTATACCTCAAAGAGATAGTCAGGCTACATGGAGTTCCAATCTCCATTATTTCTGATTAGGGGGCTCAATTTACTACAAAGTTTTGGAAGTCCTTCCAAAGGAGTTTATGGACACAAGTGCATTTGAGTACAACATTCTACCCTCAAATAGACGGTCAAGCAGAACGCACCATTCAAACACTTGAAGATATGTTGTGAGCTTGTGCATTGGACTTTAAAGGTAGTTGGGTGGACCATTTGCCACTTATTGAATTTGACTATAATAATAGCTACCACACGAGTATTGAGATGGCACCTTATGAAGCTTTGAATGAAAGTTAATATAGGTCGCCTATTGGATGGTTTGAAGTGGATGAAACCACCTTACTTGGGCTAGATCTAGTATAACAAGCCATGAAAAAAGTTAAGGTAATACAACAGTGGCTAGAAATAACCCAAAGTTTTCACAAATCACATGCGGATGCTAGAAGGAGAAGACTGAAATTCTCAGTAGGGGATTGGTATTTTTAAAGGTGTCTCAAATGAAAGGGGTTATGAGATTTGGTAAGAAAGGAAAATTGAGTCCGCGTTACATAGGCCATATTAGATTATTGAGAGGTTCGAGCAGGTTGCATATGAACAAGAGCTATCCCAAGAGCTTTCAATGGTTCATCCAGATTTTCATTTCTCAATGCTTCAAAAGCACATAGGTGACCCATCCCATATCACTTCTATTGAGGATGTACAGGTTACAGAAGATCTCACATATGAAGGGATACCTATTGCTATTCTAAATTGTCAAGTTAAGAAGCTAAGAAATAAAGCTTCAGTAATAGTACTTTAGAGAAACCAACAAGTAGAAGAAATAACTTGGGAGGCCGAGGATGAGATGAAATCCAAATACCCTTACTTATTTGAAGCTAAAGAGGAAGTTCAAAATCCAGAATTGGGGTCCATAATAGGTACGTGTGTTTGGATGTTTATTGCGTTGAACTTGATTAAGCTATCCAATTGTGCTAACACTCGAGGATGAATGTTCTTAAAGGGGGGAGGATGTAACACTCCACTTCATACAATACTGGTCCTATGCAAATGAAACATGATATTATTTGGTCAAATTAGTGCCAATTTTAAAAATGCTTGAATCTCCAACTAAAGGGTGATATGTATGTCTAACGCTTAAGAGGGTCGAGTGTATACATGTTTTGTGTCAAATTGAGAAGACCACGACCCTAAACAAAGTGAGAAAATTGAGTTGCTTGTAGGACTCAAGAAGCTAGCAGGTGAATTACCTACTTGCTTAGCTTAAAATTTCTAGCTAAACGGAGACGAGGCCCGACGTCAAATTTGTCCAAGTCCGATTATGAATAAATTCCACATTAAGGGTGTAACTTTAGCCTGTGCTTTACCATCATAAATGGACTGTATTATTAGCCCTTGAATAATATAAAAGGTCCCAAAATATCACAATAGCTTTGCTAATATAGGCCCAAACTAATTAAGAAGAAAGCTGAAAAATAGGCAGCAAAGGCCCAACCAATTTGAACCCAATAAGGCCCAAGTGAAAGTGGCAAGGATCTGCATATCCATCTTGATAATGTAATTCTAGAATAACCTTAGTAAGTTGTCCAAAGATTCCCTTTAAAAAGGGTTTAAAACAGATCCCATAAGTCATTTTCAATATGACCAAAACAAAAATCAGATTGCTCTCCAAGTTTTTTGTCAACTTTTCTTGACTTTGTAAAGCAACCAAAAGAAGCTTTTAGGGTTCATAAGGAGGGTGTAAACCATGAAGGTGAAGCCAAGTGATTATAGTTTGGTGTTTGGTAAGATTTCTTCATGAAAAACAAGAGACTATGTTTGTTATGTCTATGCTGAAAGTTTTGGACAACATATGTTCCAAACGTTGTTATACATTTTTCTTGTTTATTTGAAAGGTTTTCTCTTTTTGTTAGGACTGATTATGAAGAGAGGCTACTATTATTAATAATTATTCATTCTATAATGATGTATAAGGCCTTCTGCACCATTTAAAGTCCGTGAAAGTAAGTTCTTGTGTGATATTGTAATTATGCTCGTAATAGGAACTTGTGGGCTGAATGATTGAGAACTATGGTCTCATGTCCTCCACCTATTTTGAGGACTGTTTTTGAACTGTTTTAGGATTGTTCATATGTGTATATGTTGTGGGAACAGTTTGGTTGAAGTTGGTAAAGTTTTGGAGTCGTCAACGTCATAATGTAGCGAAGGGATGTAACGTTAGGCCACCTATTTGTATGTTGCGTAGAATTGTTGTGTCCTGTGCTTTTTGGGATGTTGTAAGGCTGTTATAGCACTAATACAGGCCGTACATGATATGTATATGATACTATCTATTAGAAAATATAATTAGGGGCAGAAAGGTTACAAGAATATGCTCGGGTTTATAAATACCCGCTTGTTGCCCGTATGTTATTTTTTTTATGAGATTGGGCTGCCAAGATGTATCTATCGGCTGCTAATTCTAGTTTTATCAGCTACTATGTTGTAGATAAACATTTGGAGGAAGGGAAGGTTATCTCGAGGTAATAGCGAGGTCGTACAGTGAGGTATGTAAGGCTACTTGATTTCATGTTATTTGGCAGGAAACATAGATCCCTTCTTAGCACATAAAGGCACTTAACAACTCCGACATAACTATTAACTATGTCTCCACTTTTTCACATGTTCATATGTTTCCATACATAGTCACCTTCAAATCTGCATATACGCTTGGATACCAAGTTATATGGGTTCTTGTTGCTAAATAAAGTTCACAAGTTGTTTCATCACATATGCATTTCATTATTTGTCTAACGTATTCTTTTCATTGTCATAATGTCTTGTATGGTTATCTATATGTCACATGCTATATATACATCCCTACAACTCCAATATTGCAACCACCAAAAGAACTATCTCAAAGGTAATTGAAAGGTAAAGTATTTTGCTTATTGATGGGTGGTATCCAGAGGGGTGGAAGAATCACCTAGCCAGGGTCGATCCTATCACGGGGGGTAGCTCGAGGGGTTAAGAAAGAGCTTGTCCAAGGCCGATCCTGATACAATTTTACCACTGATCAACTGGTCTATTGTTTTACATGTTGTGCACAAATTATACAGTAAAGATAAAGTGATAAAAAGAACATAAAGTAAAGTACATGATCCTACAATACAAATAAAGGTGGTCTCTTATCCTACACCAGTGCATAGTTTCATTTGAGTTGTTACTTCATATATAGTACTTCTTGCCTTACATAATAATGTACTAACGCTCCTTATAAGGGACCTGCATTTGATGCTGCAGGTATAGGTGCTAGTAGATCTCCCCAGTAGGAGTACAGGATTTCCAGCTGTTGTTACCAAGCTCCAGGTTGCTTCGGAGCTTTGCATGTCTAGAGCTTATATTTTGTGTTGTACGGTTAGTCGAGGCAGGGCCTATCTCGACCCTTATCACATACTTTTTCTTATCTAAAGGCTTTGTAGACTATGTAAATTAAAGTGTGGTCATGTCTCGTACTTTAAACACCGTGGCCCTAATGGCCTAGCCATATGCATTTCCTTTTGGCTTGTTATCATTGTTTATTTTCTTAAAGGCATGTCAAATGTAGAAATCCCTTATAATATATATAGAAAGCGCATAGATACAAGTTGGTTCTACCAAGGCTTATCGGTAATGGGTGCCAGTCCGCCTTAACGGGACTTTGGCCTTGACAGTTAGGTTGGAGGAGGTTGACAATTGTGGGGCAGTGGTTGTTGATAGTTCTAAATCTTCATAGATTGAGGGGGTGAAGGCAAGGCAAGAGCTTGACCCCACCTTATTAGAGTTGAAGGCCTTGGTAAGCGATGGTAAGGTGGAGGTTTTGTCTCAAAGGGGAAATGGTGCCCTTAGGTACCAAGGTAGGTTGTGTGTTCCTAGTGTGGATGACTTGAAAGAGAAGATTCTTGAAGATGCTCATAATTCTTCCTACTCTATACACGCCGATTCTACAAAGATGTATAGAGATTTAAGGGATGTTTTTTGGTGGGGTGACATGAAGAGAGATAGCGATAAGTTTGTATCGGATTGCCAAAATTTCCAACAAGTGAAACCTGAGCATCAAAGGTCGGGTGTCCTAGCCCAAGATATAGCGAATCCTACTTGGAAATGGGAGGAAATTAATATGGACTTTGTGGTTTGATTTCCTAAGACTAGAAAGAATTTTGATTCTATTTGGGTTATGGTTGATAGAATGACAAAGTCTGCTCATTTCCTACCGGTTAAAACTACTTATGGTGCGAAAGATTATACTGGATTGTACATCCATAACTCAGTTAGATTGCATGGGTTGCCTTTTTCTATCATGTCGGATCATGGTGCTCAATTCAATTCACACTTTTGGAGGTCCTTTCAAAGAGGTCTTGGTACCAATGTTAAGCTTAGCACAACATTTCACCCTTAAATGGATGGCCAAGTCAAAAGATATACCCAAACGCTTGAGAATATGCTTAGAGATTGTGTTTTGGAGTTTAAGGTTAGTTGGGATGATCAACTTCCAGTCATTGATTTTGCTTACAATAATAGTTATATTTCAAGCATTGGTATGGCTCCTTTTGAGGCTCTCTATGGTAGACATTGTAGATCCCCTGTTGGATTGTTCGAGGTGGGGGAGATGGCTATGTTAGGTCCGGATCTAGTTATGCAGGACATGGAGAAGATGAGGATGATAAGGGGAAGGTTGAAAACAACCCAAAGTTAGCAAAAGTCCTATGCTGATATGAGGAGAAAGGATCTTGAATTTAAGATTGGTGATTGGGTATACTTGAAGGTCTCAACCATTAAGGATGTGGTTCGTTTTTGTAAAAAGGGTAAGTTGAGATTAATATTTGTGTGTTTTCTTAAAGTGTTGAGGAGTATTGGTAAGTTGGCCTATCTGTTGGAGTTGCCCAATGGCATAAATATGGTTCATCCGGTCTTCCACATGTCTATGTTGAGGAAGTGTGAGGGTGATCAAACTGCTATTTTGTATCTTCATGTTTTGGGTATTGTTGAAGACAATTTGACTTATGAAAAGGTCCAGTAGAAATTTTGGATACACAAGTGAAGAGGTTGAGGAACAAAGATTTTGCTTTCGTCAAGGTCCTTTGGAGAAACCAACAAGTTGAGAGTGCAACATGGGAAGCTCAGGCAAACATGCAAAAGCGATATCCCTATCTCTTCCATTCTACTCAAGACTTAGGTACTAGTTTAAGTCCCCTATATGATTTCCAGTTTTAAGTTTCAGCCCTTATTTCATTTCATGCATTCATGTTTATGTTGACAAGTTCATGGTGATTTTGACACCTATGTTGGGATTTTTGAAATGGTGTTTTATTGCATTTGTTGCATTCATGTGTTGAACTAAAATTATCTTGACCACTTCTCTCATGTTCGTTTCAGTGACATTCATGGATGAATGTTCTCAAGGGGGAGATATTGAAACGCCCCAAAAGTGCCCGAAAATGCACCTCAGAAATTCCCAAATTCGTAATTTCCATATATCTCTAAATCTGTGCGTGATATTAAAAATTTGACTTCACATTCCTGATCGGGGGCAAAATTGAGTGGCAAATAGCTATAACCCCGATTATAGAGCAACCATATCAAAATTTGATTTTCCAAAGTTGGCGAAAAATAGAATCGATCCACGTCCTTATGGCAACATGGCCAGGGAGAGGACCAGTATATTTTTTTCCCTGTTTTCTTTACTTTGCTCCAAGGCCTTGGGATCTTGGACCTAAGCCTTCCCATGCCTAAAAGCACCTATACATAGTCATTTTTCGTCCCCATATCATCCAAGACATTCCCCAAAACCCTCTCTAACACTTAGCAAAATATTTTCACCCAAATGCAAGTGTGTCAAACTCATTTCCGGATTCAAGAAATTCATTCAAGCTTCAAGTTCTCATTCAAATCTTCATCAAGGAAATCTCCAAAGTTGAGGTATGTGGGTTTCAACCATTAGGTCCTTTCGCCCATGGTGCCCAACCTTACTTTTAATTTAATTACAAGGTTTTAAGTTGATTTATTTATGGGTACTTCTTACTAAGAATTGATTATAAACTATGTCAGTGTTTTCATGAAATATGGACTATTTCAGCATATTTGAGCTCTGAACCTATGTTCTATGATGGGATTTGATGAGGGGTTCAATGTATCTTATATGAGGGTGTTATCAATTGTTGGTGGGTTGATTTACATTAAGTTTTCTCACATGATTTCACTCTTGAATTTCATGATTTTGAACTAGCATTACACACCCACCAAGTGTTTGATAACATATCCAATTAAGGGTTAATGAGTTATTGATGATCTAATGCATGACCTATACATCAAGTGACCTCATGGTGATGAAAGGAATGTATTTATGTGTTGATTTCATGAAAAGTATCTAAAGTGTTGCAAGTTGACCACACCTAGTTGACGGGGTGATATTTCATCACTATAAGGTCACTTGATGTATAGGTCATGCATTAGATAACTTCTGCACCTGTGCTAGTACTCTCAGAAGGCACCGAGTGGTATGCAGTGTATTGCGATACTTCAGGAGTATGCTTAGGGTATGTACTAATAGAGAATTGTAGGTAATTACTTATGCATCTAGACAGCTACGACCACATGAGAAAAACTATCCAACACATGATATTGAGCTAGCAGCGATTGTGTTTGCTCTGAAAATATGGCTCCACTATTTGTTTGGGGTTCACATTGACATATTTACTGATCATAAGATCTTGTAATACATCTTAAAGTAGAAAGACCTAAACTTAAGATAGCGGAGGTGGCTAGAGCTAATGAAGGATTATGACATTGATATACTTTACCACTTGGGGAAGGCAAATGTGGTAGCCGATGCTCTAAGCCTTCAGGCAATCATGATAGTGGTGATCAAGCCGTGGTAAGTCAAGGAGTGGCTAAGGATCTACGTCAACTAGCCAATTTGGGAATTCGCGTTCTTCAAACTCCAAAGGAAGGGTTATTGTACATAATGCAGTAGCGTCTTCATTAGTAATGGAGGTGAAAGAACAACAATTGTAGGATCTTATTCTACGACAGCTTAAGGAAAAAGTGAGTCAGGGTATGATAAAGGGCTTTGACCATACACAAAATTGAGTAGTTTACCACCAAAAAATATTATGTGTGCCTGTTATTAATGGATCAAAAGAGAGGATAATGGAAGAAGCCGATCATTCCCCATAATCCATCCATCCAAGAC
>JAOTQR010052318.1:0-14511 GCA_025774065.1 Solanum ossicruentum
AAATCCCACATCAGAAAAAGAGGGGGAGTTCCTGGGCTATATGTTGAGTTTGGAACCTTACATGTGTAGGCGCCTTTGGGGTAGAACCGAAAGGGACAAAACTGTGAGGGGTACGGCGATACATAACGCTCCAAAGCGGACAATACTTACACGTGTGGGGCCGATCGTGACACAAATAAAACTTGAGTAGGTCGACTCCATATCCAATAATGCTCGCCCAACTGCTAGGAAGGGCCTTTCCAAGATGATTGGGTCTTTGAAGTCAACTTCGCAATCAAGGATCACAAAGTCTGCAGGGAATAAGAATTTCTCTACTTTTACAAGGGTGTCATACAGTATCCCCACAGGCTTCTTTACCATTGAATCAGCCATCAACAATCAGATGCCCCCAGGAGTTGGAGCTCCTAATCCTAGTTTCTTGAAAATCGCAAGGGGCATTAGATTATGCTAGCACTAAGATCACATAATGCCCTTGCAAACTCAATATCTCCAATGGTGTATGGTATAGTGAATGCTCCGATATCTTCCCTTATCTGCACCAAAGGCCTTGTAGCAATTGCAATACAATGTTAAAGGTCTTGGGGGAGAATCTGACTTATAGTACACTTCTTTGTGACCAGTCCTTCATGACCTTTGAATGTGCAAGCATCTTCAGCAATGCTTCAATGAGAGGATTATTAATGGAGAGTTATTTCGTACATGGAGAGGAAGTGCTTGAATTTACCTTTCTTCTCCTTTTATTATTCTTTGAGGGAAGGAAAGAGGAGGTCTAGGGATGGGCTTCAACTTTTGTGGCGTCACTGAGCATTATTCACCCCATTTTGAGCATGATCATCTCCTATCTCTGCATTTTTTACCTCAACTATCTCTTCACGAACATCATCATTATCAACCAATATCAAAGTGTCATAGTCTGTTTGCCATGACGAGTGGTCACTGCCATAAACTGCAACTCATTATTTGGATTTTGAATTGTGTTGTTGGGCAATATACCTTTCTATCACTGGTTTAGTTTAGTTGATATTAGGCTAAACAATTGCTTGATAGTAATAGAATAAGAATCAATCTTCCAATTAATGTTGGAGAAGTAAGACTTCATCTTTCTCAAGGTCTCATCCTATATGTTTGCCTTCTTCAACAGATGGTCGAACATCTCTTCAACTCCAAAGCTACCAACAACTGAATCTCGATTATGTGGTGGCTTATACGGACCATCGTTGGAACTATCTCTCCTTCCCTAATTATCATCTGTATCCTGGCCCTTCTTTTTGTCATAGTAACCTCCTCGATTGTTATTTTTGTAGGTGCCATCCCTGTTATAGTTCAAACCTTAATTTCCTTCACATTGGAACAAATAGTCCTGATTGGACCCGTGGGAGTTGGTCCGAATCTCATCAATGAGGAAATAAGTTTCCTTCTCATAGTAAGCCTCCTCATTCATGGGTGCTTATGTTGGTTGATGAGCTACTACATTCACATATTCTTGGTTTCGCTTCATCAACAACTCTACATTGGTACTAATCTAAGCAAGCTCTTGCATCATATCCTCATTTACTTTTTCTTGCCCCAAATTTGTAGTTACTGCACACAAGCTCTTTATTGTCGACTTATCCCTCATTCCTCATGCATGATTTGCCTTGACTACCTTTTCCAGCTTCTCATCAATCAACGAAAATGGCTGATCTAGAAGTGAGACTCCCATGATAATATTAGCACATGCTTGGCTATTCTAATCTAGGACACAATAGAAGATCCCTACTAAGGATTCATCCACGACCTTATTGTTAGGGAAACTTCTTAGACACTTCGTGAACATTTCCCATGTGGTACTGATAAAATCACCAAGAAGTTGCTCGAAGTTGTTGATTTGGTATTTCAACTTCTTCAATCTCGAGAAGAACCTCTTCTAAAAGGGCCTTTTGCAATTTAGCCTACCTGGTGATCGAAGTCTGTAGGGGATCGGATAACCATAATGTTGCATTGCCTGTTAAAGACAACGGGAAGACACGAAAATTGATGACATCCATAGATAAATTCTAGTTTCTCATTATGCTCTTACAGACAAAGACAATGTTGTGTAGATGGTTATGTGAATCCTCTGATGGTAGACCCGCAAATAGCCCATGATTCGGCAGCATTTGAAGTAATCCACTCAAAATAACAAACATGGTGTCATTCGGTACTGGCAGAAATATAATATCAGTGACATCCATCGCCATAGGATTAAATTAATATTGATTCCATGTATGAGCTTCGACGTTAAGATCCTGTGGTTATGCGTCAATATCCTTAAGTGGAGGTGGGTTATTATCATTAACATTATAGTTCTGATTTAGTGTTGCATTCATTGCATTATTTGCAGCATTGTTTGCATTGTCCTGGGCTATTGTTCCCAGGGTCCTTTGGATCTCTGGGTCAAACAAAGTCAAGGGAATGCCTCGACTTTAAGTGTTGTGCATATACTACACTTGCACGCTAAAACAAAACAAAAACACAAAAATGTAAAATGAGGGAAATAAGGATTAATACTCCAACTACTCAAATTAAGTAAGTCTGGTTGCATTTCTCGGCAACAGTGCTAATATCTTGATATTGCCCAAGCTACGCATCCTTTTTGAAGATTAAAGTAGTCATTGTCAAGCTATATAACCTAACTGACGTTAGGGTTGATCCCACAGGGAATATGGTAGACTTAGAGTAATTTCAAGCAATTCGAATTAATTAATCTACTTATCTCCACGAAAGGGGGGGTGGTTTATAAGATTTGCATAAAGAAATCCTAAACAAAGACAAGAATGTGAAACCAGTAAGAAGAGTAACTAAGGTGTTGTGATTTTCATGATTCCCTAACATGGTAGTACAAGATAATCGCATTCTTTTCTAGTGTGCAGCATGCAGAACGACAAGTTAAGTTTACCATACCTTTGATCCAAGTGAGAGATAAGTTTCACAATGTGATTTGATCCATCCCTGTAATATGACATTACTAACCCTTACCTATTATTCCAGTACAGCATTTCTTGATCTAGTTCGGTTGATTAGATAAGAAAACGCAATCGAATCCTATTAATTAATCTTTTTCCCTATTTATTACTACCTTGATCCAATCAGTAACACTAGGAGAGTTCTAACATTAGCCACCATTAAAAACAATCAAAATGAATAGAATTAATTAATACATACACGCACACTTTCCCAGTATCATGAATTATTTGGTTTTACCTTGTTATTTCTTCATGGTTCCCATAACCCTAGTGTGGATTTAGCTACTTATTATCATTGTAGATGCAAGATCATTATATAGAATAGCATAATTAAGAACTTACAATGATGAAATTAAGAACAAGAAATCCAAGCTCTTCAATGGAAATCACAAAGTATGAATTAAGATCACAAAATATTGTTTCCAAGTGTTTCACAATGTCGTTCCTTATTCTATACTGTTCTCTGTAGAAACCTGTTTATAGTGTTTAAAATACAAAACCAAATCAAAATAGGAGAACAGGATTCAGCAGGCACTACGAGCATCTCTATGGGTCATATAAAGTTCTACTACCCGTAATCAGGGCTACGTGGACTTCATCTTCAATTTTGGGTTTATCTTCTATGAGACCTTTCTATTTGTCGTATTCAGATTCATGACCTGTATAGGGTTTTGTCTTATGACTTTTTCGTAACTTCTCACCTTCTGATTCTTAGGGTATGAAACCTTATCTGCAAGTCATGCTTCATTCTATGGCTCATCTGCATGTTTATAGATTCAATTTCAGAAAATCACCCCTTCATTGGATTTTGCTATGAAAACAACCCTACGGCCCATAGAGGGTGTCATAAAATAGCAAAAATGTCAGCATCTGCACACTTAGCTCAAAATCATACCAAATCTTGTAATCCTGAAAAACAGACACAAAAGTACATTAAATCTACTAACATCACTTTAAGAACACACAAAATTTTAAGTTTTAAGCTTCAAAAGTGTTGTATTTTGACAACACATTAGTTGATGCTTAGCCTTCACCTTTTGGCAACTAAGGCAACATGATACATAATCAGCAATATCCCTCTTCATACCATCCCACCAGTAATGATGTCTAAAATCTCAATACATTTTAGTTGTACCTGGATGAATAGAATATCAGAAGTCATGTGCCTCTTGTAGGATCAACTGTATCAAATCCCCCACTATAGGAACACATAACTGGCTATCAAATCTGAGGACCCTCTCTAAATCAACTGTGGTGTAACCACTAACCCCTTGTAACACTCTGTCTCGTAGAACCACTAATGAGTCATTCTTACACTATCGAGCCTCGATCTATTCAATCAATGAAGACTGAGCTCCAATAAAAGCTAATACATGGCTAGAGTATGAGATATCAAATCAAACCAACCTATTATTTAGGGACTGAATGTCCAAAGCTAACAGTTGGTGCTCTACTATCAGGTCTGCTAGGCTATCTATACTCAGTGTCTTTCAACTCAAGACATTCGCTACAATGTTTTGTCTTGCCTAGATGGTGTAAAATGGAAATATCTTAGTATGCCAACAAGTCAATCCATCGTCTCTAGTGGGAATTCAAGTCCCATAATGTACTAAAAGCTCTAGATGTCTATATAAATATCACAATGCATGCCATATAGATAATGCCTCTAGTTTTTGAGAACAAATACCATCACCACCAACTCTAAGTCGTGTTGGTATAGTTACAGTTGTGGGCTCGTAACTAGAAAGAAGCATAAGCAATAACCCGACCTCGCTGCATCAACACATAGCCCAACCCGATATGGGAGGTATCACAATATACCATGAAGTTCTCTCCCTCAATAGGGAAAGTTAGAATAGGGGTGGTAGTCAATAACTCCTTCAGCGTCAGAAAGTTGGCTTCCCACTTGTCGGACCATACAAATGGCATCCCTTGGCAAGTGAACCGAGTCAATGGAGCAGCAATGGTAGAGAAAGCCTGAAAACACTGTCTGTAATACCCTGCTAACTTGATAAAACTTCAAATTTGGGATATTTTGAGGTAGTCCTAAACCAACCATGAATTGCCTCAATCATAGTCAAATCAACCCTGATACTCTTGTTAAACACCATATGCCCAAGAAAGTCACATACTCAAGCCAGAACTCACACTTAGAGAATTTTGTATACAACTTATGATCCTTGAGTTTCTGTAGCATAATCCAGAGATGTTGTGCATATTGCTCTTGACTCTGTGAATACAGCATAATATCATAAATAAAGTCCACAATGAAAGAGGCCATGTACGAGTGAAAAACATGAGTCATCAAGTCCATAAATGTGGCATGGGAATTCGTTAGCCAAATGTTATGATTAGGAACTCATAACGCCACAACGGGTCTAAAAGGCAGTTTTCTGAGTATCCTTGGTCCGGATCCTCAACTGGTGGTAACCCAATCTCATATCAACCGTAGAAAACATTGTCGGGCCTGCAAATGATCAAATGAATCATCGATATATGACAAAGGATAATAGTTCTTTACTATGACCTTGTTCAGCTATTGATAATCAATACACATTCTGAGAGTCTCGTCTTTCTTTGTCACAAACAAGATAGGAGCTCCCTATGGAGAAACACTCGGTCAAATAAACCCTAGATCTAGAAAACTCTGATGCTATGTGTTGAGCACCTTAAACTCTGCAGGAGCTATCCAATGTGGAGGACTAGCTATAGGCTTAGTGCCCCACTCAACCTCTATTGCAAAGTCAACCTCTCACACTTGTGGCAACCTAAGATAATATGCTAGAAATATCTTAGGAAACTCACATACAATTGGTGTTGACTCCACAATAGGAGTCTCAGTTGTCACATCACGTGCATGAGCCGAATAAGCCAAACAAGTTGTAGATATCAACCTCTGAACCTGAATATCCAATATAATATTCTTCGGTACCCGACTCACAGACCCTTACTAAATCACAAGAGACATCCTTAGTATCAGCAAAGTGACAGTTTTGGCATAACAATCTAATATAGCATGATGTGAGGCCAACCGATCCATACCCAAAATAGGGTTAAAATATAACATATCGAGTAGTTTCAATTCCACCTAGGTGTCAAAACTCTGAAGAGTAACCATACAACCTCTGCATAGCCGATTTACCAAAAATGAATCCCCTACTGAGATCGATACCTGAAACAGGGAGGGAAGAGGCTCAGGAGTCACTCCTAGGTAGGAAGCATAGTATACTGACACATAGGAGAATGTAGAACCTTGATCAAATAAGGTCGAAGCTAGCTACTAGCACACAATATTTATACTTGTGATGTTCTCGCCAGAATTCTTGGCCTCGGCCCTTGCTGCCATAGCATAAAAGTAGCCCTGATGCCCTCCCTCTCATACATCACCTTTTGACCTAACTCTGCCACCTCTGGTACGCCCTTTAGAACCTTGTTAGAAGCTCTAATAGTCCTCACGATCTCTATAGTAATTATCTCGCCAACCGCGATCCTGATCCTTACCCCTGCCATCGGGTAAAGATGCTAACCTAATAGGTGATGGGGAACTAAGTGCTATCCTATGATCTAGATATTTTCTGAGCTAATGGTCTAGTGCCCTACAGCTAAAACAACCCGAAACAGCCTTGTCTCTATGTTCACGGTCATAATGCCTTGATCTAGATAACTTGGAAGCCTACTACCTACAAAAGATGACCCAAGTAGCCCTGAAGAAGTAAAGTCACTCTCCTTTTGTCTTTGCTCGGCAGGGTCAGAAGAACCACCCCGACTGAAAATACTTGGGCCCTGATGGCCGCCTGATGTGCTTCTAAAATACAGTACTTTTGATGCTTAAATTTTGAAATTTTGTGTGTTGTCAAAGCGATGTTAGGAGGTTTAATGTATTTTTGAGTTTGTATATAGGATTTTAGGAATCGAGCTAATTTTGGTAAATATTCTGTAGATTTGAAGTTTCTGAGGATATACGGAGTCTCCTATGGGGCGTGGTTCATTCCATGAGCCTTAGGTTAAGTTCATAGGTTAGATCCAGTGAAAGGGCAATTTTCAGAAGTTACAGGTATAAGTTGTTAGATGAGCCTTAGAATCATTTAAGATCGATATATGAGTTTGTATGTTAAATATCAGAAAATATGTTAAGTGTTGAACGGTTATTAGACAAGGGCTCCTATGAATCGTAAGTCAGATGATAGGTCACAGATAAGATCATGCCTGGAGGATCAATATTTTGAAGATTTGCTGGGAAGTTAGTAGACAAAGCCCTTTACGAGTCATAAGTAAGAAGACGGCCTATAGGAAGAGTTCGTAGGTTGAAAAGGGATTTTGTTCAAAGCAAATTACAAAGCCCAAGTACGAGTCGTGATCCAATCTACGACCTGTAACCTTTTCTGTCCAATTTTCTAATTCTAGTTTTACCTATTTCTTTTAGGATTTGATATTTTCTTATTATAAATAGGTTTTTCTAGAGAAGGACGGACTAGAGAGTAGTGGAAATCATTGAGACGTTATTACTTGTGATTATTTTTTACATTACATTGGGCTCATCACATTGTGATTTCTTGTGAAAATTTTGGATTTATTCTTCTTTAATTCATCATAGTGAGTTTTTAACTACGCTAATCCCTGACCTGATTCTTTCATTTACAATGAACATGTGTAAACAAATCCACAATTAGGGTTGTGGGAACCATGAAGAACTAACAAAGTAGAAACCGGATAATCCGTAATCCATGTATGTATTAATTATCTCTTTGCATAGAAGATTTTTTAACAGTGGCCAACATTAGAACTCACTTAATTCTTACTTACTGGATCAAGGGGGTAACAAATGGGATAAGAGATAATTAATAGGATTTGATGTGATCCCTATCATCTAATCAACCTAACCGGATCAAGGGATGTTTGTACTGGAACTAAAGGTAAGGGTTAGTAGTGCAACACTACGGGGATGGATCAAATCATGTAGTGAAATTTGCCTTTTGCTTGGATCAAAGGGTTAGGTAAACATAAATTACCAGTTTTGCGTATTACAAACTAGAAAAGGTTATGATTATTTGGATATATTAAGTTAGGAATTCATTGGGAACACAATACTCTAGTAAATTCTCTTATTGATTTCACAACACTTGTCTACTCTCTCATTGATTTCACAACACTTGCTTATGAAAATTTGATTCTAGTATAGGATTATTTCTCATAATTTACAAAACCCTCCTTTTCAGGAGATATGTGGATTAATTCAATCTAATTGCTCATAATTACTCCAGGTCTAGACCTCATTCCCTGTGGGATCAATCCTAACCATCATTAGGTTTTATATTTTGATAGCGGCCACTTACACCTTCATTTAGAGGTACAGTTTAGATGGCATCACCACCTTGAAAGCCTATAATAGTGCCTGGTATGGCCGGTTGGTCTAACCCTTTACCCCCTCGGAGGTCTGTCAATCTTCACAGAGAACACCGATAAGGAGCCACTAAATCGCTTACATCTAGTCCACTTGTCACTGCCCCCATAGGCCTCATGACTAATCTGCTCTAAAGACCGAGCATGATCAACAATATCTCAAAATGACCAACCTGAAGTCACAAGTGCATGTGTACCTATCCTAACTGAGGCCTCAATCCTCACCAAAAATAATGAATTCGATCCTCCTTGGTAGGGAGAATAGTTGCAGTGTACGGAGAGAGATCTTGGAATCTGACCTCATAATGTTAGGTCATCTACCCCCGCTCAAGTTGCACAAACTAATTTGGCACAAATCTAGTCATAAATGCCTCTATAAGCTTGGTCAAAGTCATTGGTGCGGCATCTGTTGGTCTGGTATCTTGACAAGTCTGCCACCACTGTCTAGCAGTACCATCAATCTAGTAAGAAGTAAACTCCACACGTTGAGACTCTAGCAGTCGTAATGCCTACAATTTCTCCATACATGCTACCAAGAACTCTTCTGTAACCTCTCCTACAGCTCCTTAAAACCTCTGTGGAGCCAACCTTAGAAAGTACCCAAGTAACCACTGATCTTGAAATGGTACGACTACCTCTAGCTAGGCTGGAACCTCTGGAGCAGCAGGCTTTGCTAGTGCTAAACTGGAGAAGTTGGTTCTAGAATTGTGTCCTGTTGTAGGTCTCCAAGAGCTTTTAGGAACTGTCCAATGTTTGTCTGCACCTCTTAAGCAACTACAAAGATAGTTGGGGGAGCTGGTGCCTTTTACTGCAGAGAGTTAAGGCCTCTGGTCTATGCTTCATGGGCTTAGGAGACTGCTCCCTATTCAGGACTGACGTTGGAGCCCTATCCCATCCTTGAGCATGCCCTCTATGCACCATATCTATGAAAAATGAATGAAGTTATATTCCTAAAAACTGAAGGACCATTGACAACATCACACAACAAGAATCGATAATACATAAAATTTCCTAAACACACTATAGCCTCATGGAGATAAGCCATGGATGTCTCTGCACTCATCCACAGGACTCTACTAGATGGTAGCTTTGTACAGCTGAGACCAGTGAACCTTAGGCTCTAATACGAACTTTTCATGACCCAGTCCCAGTCATGATGGTGCCTGTTAGATTCCACCTACAGGTAAGCCAATAACCCAACCCCAGGATACCTGTCCTAGTTCTCTCGCCACAAATATAACAATCTAACAATATAGATAACCACAACCGACCAAAAACCTATAAGTTAATTGTACAGTGCTACAATAGACACGAGTACATACCAATACATATATAACAATAAACATAAAATATATAAAACTAGAGAGTTCTCCTACAAATACAAGCTACTATTGTTCAAGGCCAATGTCTGGATACCAAGGCATCCATCAAAAGAAAGGAGGCTGCATAGTAGTTAGAGCTGCCAGTGCTTACCAAAAAGTCTCCAAGCGCTCCTGAATGCCCCGAAACCCAGCGCCCATGGCTAGAACCATGATATACACCATAGGAAGATGTAGAAAAGTAGAGGTGAGTACTAGAAAAAGGAACCCGGTAGGCATCATCAGCAGACTAAGTGAAATAGTGTGCATAAAGAAAGCTCAATTGTAGATAACTATATCAAATCCAATAAATCATCCATAGGTTAAGGAATGAGAACACCTAGAAAATCCCCAAAACCCCAACTGCACAAACCGAGGTTAAGTGCAATCATACCGACAAACAAAGGCTGGAGCAGGCCCACACTATAGCTATCACTGAATTGAAACATCGTACTATAAGCCTTCATGCCACCTGGGCCCCTATAACCCCAGAAGGTACAGCTACACACAATCTAATGGATAGAACATCACTAAGCCCAATAGAATCATCATAGATCCTAACTCTCAAATCACATGATCAATGGGTCAAGTTGTATATGGATGTAAGGGCCTACTATGTACACGTGAACATCCCTTGAGTCCTCAGAAACGCAGAAGGTACACCCATGCACAATCATGGTGTGTATAGGTGTGTAAATCAAATGTTTAATCAATAGGGTCTTCTCCCCCAAAGCATCATATGTCAATTAGATCTCTGACCCAATGTCAAAATGTGTCACCCAATCCAAATATGTACATGCGTAATGGTAGGAAGAATCCCCCGCGAGAGATGAAAATCCCCCAAATATAATCAATAGTGTCCTAGACTCAAAAAGTGATCGATGGGGTCCTCGACCTAGAACATTAATAGATGCTCGAACCTCTAAATCTTCCCTCGAGACTCAAACTCTTGATCGTGACCACTAGGATTCGGACCATGAGGAATGTCACCCAGGACTCGGACACTGGATATGACCATCGGGCCTCGGACCATGAGGGGTGTCATCTAAGACTCAAGATATTAAAGCAGCCACTCACTCAACCGGTCTATCCAAATTCGAACCTCCAAAGTCATATCATGCCTCAAGAAAGAAGTCATCCAAACCCACATAACCATAACTATCACCTCCCTTAGATAAAAATAGATACCCTAGTTGCAGGCAAGAAGAAGCAGTATACAAGAGCATATGTATCAGTAGTTAGTGTAAAATAAGGTCTAAAAAGCCTAAAAATGCTACAATCTAGGCAAGCATAGTTAATTAGTGAAAAGCATTGCAACTAAAGTTAGTTCATAAGTATCCATAAGTACAAAGCCCAACGGAGTCATATTTAGGCCAGAACCAAGTCGCAGTACAACATGTATGCAGTAGAAAGCCTCACAACTAGCATATCTTAGTAGGATTACGCTGCACACTCATACAGGCAAAGGTTAAGTCAGAAATACATACCTGTATTATGGCATCAGCCTACATATGCCTTATCGGGCCTCTCTACAGTCTATAGTACTAGTGAATATCAAAACTACAGTGGTTACAACTACTAATATAGGAGTACAACCCAGCAGCATCATATACTATGCATACAGAGCACAACCACTACCTTTCTAGACATTGAAGTTTAACATCCATATAATCCCACTTAAATTTAAGATTTAGGGAAATCCTAGCCTCTTGGCAACTGATGTCTCTCGTCCTAAATTAATCCAGCCAAGCTTTTCACCTCTTGATCACTTTTCATATTGTTCAACTATTAAAATACAATTCACATGGTTAACACGGTCATATAGTTTTAAGATCTCAAAAAATGGGTGAGATTATGTTAATAGCGCCTAAAATGGGAAAAAATAGAGGCCACGTCTAAAATACCAAAAAATTCCTAAAAACATCCTTATGTCACCTCGAGTCGACAACTAGAAATTTGGCCCAAAATAGACCCCAGAAGGCCGAGAAATGGTTCATAAATGAGATTAAATTCTTTACCTAAAAACATTTCTTGCAATTCTTTCTCGATCAAATTTTACGAAAACCATCTAAATTCAGTAAAATCCAAGCATGCCACCGAGTTCCTCTTGAATCGTATAATAACTTAGACTCAATTTTACTTAATTCTTTCGAGAATCTGCTGGGATATTGAAATGCAAAGTCTTTATATATTTTGAGAATATAATCAGTTAACATAGTAATTTTACCTCAAAATACGCACAAAAATCTAAATCTAACACCATCACAACATTTTTTGAGAAAATCCAAGTCACCTAGGCTTTTGGATTATCGAAAATAAAGCGCCGAATAAAATTTAACTACTTGGAGAAGTTTTGGTGTGTTGCTATTCGCGAGGGCTAAACGACCTATATAGGCCACCCCCATAGCCTCTGCGCCGCTAGCCTTCCACAAACGTGCCATTCACGGAAGGTTACTGCACCGGCCATTCTTGGGATGTTTGGTGTCTATTTTACATAAATAAATAGTATAACCACATGAATGTCAACATTTTGGATCCAACGGTGCGGTCGAAATACCCAATGGAGCACTCTATGAAAAAAAGAGGGTCCCACTTCTTTTCGACTAATTTTAGTGTAAATAACTGATGGGATTAAAATGCAATTGGATGCCCGCATCAACTGAAAATGGTCGTTTTAGACTATTTACAATGTCCCAGAGATGACCACGCTATCAAATTTTCATTTTGACCGTGTTTTGCTAGGTTTTTACAGAAATGCACTTTTTAGCTTCTAGTTGAACTCATTTTGTAACTTTTGACTCAAAATCGTATCGAGACCCTTCACCCTTGAACCAACCACCCTCCTAGCCTAAATTAGTCGTTTCAAAACTGATGAAAGTATTAGGATCCCATTCCGAGGCCTTTTACTATGATTTTATTAGAAATCTCATTTTTGCAGTTATAGCTCCTCGTTAACTTGCAAATTCAATCAAATGGGCCTATAACCTTCCTAATAGTGCCAATAAGTCATAAAATGTCCGAGGTATTATACATATGCTCAAATTAGTAGAAAAATCATATAAATACAGAATTGACCCATGGGGTCATTATATAAACATAAAGATCAAAATGATAAAAAGTGATAAGGGTGGTGAATATGAATCTCCTTTTGAGGAAATATATTTGGAATATAGCATTATTCATCAATCAACAACCCCTTATTCACCACAAGCCAATGGAATTTCGAAAAGGAAAAATCGAACACTTAAGGAGACGATGAATGTCATGTTAATTAGTTCTAGTTTACCCCAGAACTTGCAAGGAGAAGCTATCCTTATGGCCAGTCAGACACTCAATTAAGTTTCCCATAGTAAAACACAATCTATAGCATATGAAAAACGGAAAGAGAGAAAGTATATCCTTAAATACTTGAAAGTGTTAGGGTGTTCGGATAAGATCCAGATTTCTAAACCTAGAAGGATAAAAATAGGACCAAAAATAATTGACGGTATATTCATAGGATATGCTATGAATAGTAAAGCATATCGATTTCTAGTGCATAGATTAGAAAATGTTGACATTCATAATAATATGGTAATTAAATCAGATAATGCTGAATTCTTTGAAATAATATACTCGTATAAGAAAGACTATGAATCATCTAATGAAAGAACTAAATGACCTCGAGAAGAAACAAAGGAGAGTGATAATAACGAGAAAAATCCAAGGAATAGCAAACATCAAAGGACCTATACTTCCTTTGGATTAGATTTTGTAACATTTATATTAGAAAATGAGCCTCGAACCTTCAGAGAAGCTATGACTTCTTTAAAAGCAAATTATTGAAAAGAGGCAGTCAATAGTGAGTTGAATCCATAATGAATAATCATACATGGGAATTTGTTGATTTTTCTCCTGGAAATAAACCCTTAGGGTCTAAATGTATTTTTAAAAGAAAAATAAAAGCTGATGAAACTATTGATAAATATAAAAGTGAGGTTTGTTATTAAAGGGTGTAGACAACATGAAGGTCTTTAATGCTTTGATACATACTCATTGTTAACTAGAACAATGTCAATTTGAACGTTAATAGCATTAGCAACGGTGTATGGTCTAGAAATTCATCAAATGGATCAAAGCAACCTTCTTAAATAGAGACTTGGACGAAGAGATCTATATGGAACAATAGAAGGATTCATAGTTCTTGGAAATGAAAAGAAGGTATGCAGACTTGTTAAGTCACTGTATGGACTAAAATAAGCACTCAAACAATGGCATGTAAAATTTGACCATACAATGTGGTCAAATAGTTTCAAAATTAATGAGTGTGACAAATGTGTTTACATTAAGAACGCTCAAAATAAAATTGTCATTGCTTGCTTATATGTATGATATGTTAGTAACGAGTAACGACATTGCCAACATAAAGGCTACTAAGGACATGCTTGCTAGAAAGTTTTTGGTATGAAAGACCTAGGAGTTGCTGACTTGATATTACGAATTAAGATTTAGAAAACTCCTCAAGGTCTAGTATTGTCTCAATATCATTATATCTGAACGATACTAGAAAATTTTAACAACGTAAACTATGAAAGTGCAAAAATACTAATTGATCTAAACCTTGATCTTGCTAAGAAGAAAGGTGAAAGTCAGATATGCCAGAGTGTTGGAAAGTTTGATATTCATCATGAATTGTGTGCAACCAGACATAGTTTGTGTTGGGTTTTTGCCCTGAGTTTCTTACCATAATTGAAGTTTTCCTTTTATGAAAAGGAAAACAGAAACTCTCC
>JAOTQR010052359.1:0-10566 GCA_025774065.1 Solanum ossicruentum
GCCTTCAACGTGAATAAACTTTTCTTGAAGTCTAGCTTACTGGAAGTGGAAATCTTAATGCATATATATATTTCTTTATTTTTAGATAAGGGGCAGCTTCTCTTGAAATTTTTAATGTCTTCTTTTTAATCCGGAATTGCCCCATTTAACAGTGAGCAAAATGGGGATTTTAAAGCAGAAAAAGGGCTTGAAATTAGGGATTTGAATTTCAAAAATCAAACGTTGGAGAGAGTTGTTAAGTCATTTCAAAAATGGCTGCTGAAATTGGAGCCGTTGTAGTTTTTTTTTTTAGTGTAGCAACTTTTGTTGTATTTTTTTTTTGGGGAATATTGGGGTTGTTGTTGAAGCTGATTTCAAAATGAAGAAAAAGAAAAAGGGGTCATGAGGTGTGTGTTGTTTGAAAAGAGAAAGGAGAAACGTTGGTGGGTGGAAAGGAGAAAGAAAAAGAAAGGGATAAAAGAAAAAGTAAAAGGAAAAGGGGGATGGAAAAGGAAAAGGGTAGGGGAAAGTAGAGACATACGGGGTTGAGAAAACGTGGAGTTGAATTTAATATACAATCAATTAAATTAGATCAATTATGAGCTTCTTCAAATATCAAAGTGAAATAATTAATTTTAAAATAATTTATAATTAAATCAAGATAATTAACAAGAAAATAATTTTTTTTAGAATGATTTTTGAATAAATATAACTCTAAAATAGCTTAATATATATTTTCTTATGAAGATAATTATTTCATATTGTTAACAATTGAAGAAGCTCAATAATTACTATATTATATGGAGGGTCAAAATTTGGTGTCAATAGCTGCCCCTCATTTGGCTAGTGGCGATGAAAGAAGCCCAAGGCAAAAGAAGTTGACGAATCCAATTTTGGCCGACCATACTTTCATCTTTTGAAAGAGGCATACAGACTTTAGAAAATTAGGGTCGGACCCCATTGTATGGTTTCCTACATATCTCAAGTTACCTGAGAATTCAGGCCACTTGTAGTTCATGACGCTTGATTTTACGCACAATTTTGAAAAAATTCAAAAGCTATTTCAAAGTTGAATTATGGAGAGACTGAAAAGCTCAGGACTAGAATGAGAAGAGGTTGGAGTATAGTCGAGTTTACAACATGGAGTTTGCCTACATATCCTAAACAAAGGAATCAGACTGTTTGTAGTTCAACTCAATCTATTGAAAAGGAAATCTCTTATGCTAAGATAACCTTCGGCTAAGGAAGAGTGACAAGTAAATTGAGTATGAAAAAGAGGTTTGCAACTTCTTAGTAATGAATGTGGTGCACTTCACATCTATAAGTAAGAACTTACACGAATATAATTTTGAAATCTCTTGGATATTGTCACTCAGACTGGAAAGATTTCTTCCGGTGAGAGATGAAATTATCCAGATGTGAAACTGAAACCGATGAATTCAAAAAAATACCCACATGCCTTTTGATAGGGGTGTGGTTGGATTGTGGTGGAAGTCACTCATACGCACATGTCCAAAGAGTTTGACATTCCTCTTTGGACTATGTCTTAGTTTGCTGCTACGAAAAAGTTTCACATTGTGTTGTTTCCTACTTGATGACATGCACACCTGTGGTTTGTATGAGAATTCATCCTCTTGGATGCTCTTGACAAAAACTTAGATAAAACTTGTTAGTACTAAATGAAATAAATACAATTTGTGCAAACCTGGTTTAACATGTCATACTGAAGGAGATAACAATCCAAGAATAGATTAACATGTCACGCTGAAGGAGGTGATAATCCAATAATAAGTTTAATGTGTCACGCTTAATGAGGTAATAGTCCAATAATAAGTTGTATGTCATTCTGAAGAATATGATGATCCAATAATAAATGTGTCACACTGAAGGCAGTGACGCTCCAATTATGTAATGTGTCACACTGAAGGCAGCCATGTTCCAACAATGTAATATGTCACACTGAAGGAGGTGATGCTCCAACAATGTAATGTGTCACACTGAAGGCAGTGACGCTCCAATAATAATTTAAGTTGTCACATTGAAGACGAGTGATTCTTCAAAATAGATTAACTTGTCACATTAAAGGTGAGTGACTTTCCAAAATAGATTAACTTGTCACACCGAAGACAGTGATGCTCCAATTTGTCACATTGAAGGCGAGTTACCAGCCAAAATAGATTAACGTGTTAGACTGAAGGTAGTGACGCTCCAATTTGTCACGTTGAATGTAAGTGACTCTTCAAAACTTGTCACATTGAAGGCAGTGACACTCCAATTTGTCACGGTGAAGGCTAGTGACTCTCCAAAATAGATTAACTTGTCACACTAAAGGCAGTGACGCTCCAATTGTCATGTTGAAAATGAGTGACTCTCCAAAACTTGTCACGCTAACGGTAGTGACACTCCAATTTGTCATGTTGAAGGCTAGCGACTTTCCAAAATAAATTAACTTGTCACACTGAAGGCAGTGACGCTCCAATTTGTCACGTTGAACGCGAGTGACTCTCCAAAATAGAGTAACTTGTCACATTAAAGGAAGTGACCCTCCAAAATAGATTAACTTGTCAACTTTGAAGGCAGTGACGCTCCAATTTGTCATGTTGAAGGCGAGTGACTCTCCTAAATAGATTAACTTGTCATATTGAAGATAGTAACACTCCCATTTGTCATGTTGAAGACAAATGACTCTGAAAAATAGATTAACTTGTTGCACTGAAGGCAATGACACTCCAATTTTAAAAGAGAATAAGATGAAAGATGAAATTATCCTGCTTGTATTGATCTGGGTAAAATCTTGCAATCTTGGCCATTGTGCCAAGTTATCTTATCTTTAACATTAAGAAAATGTGTTATAAATCATAATAGCTAATAAGAAGAAATTTAGGAAATGAATAGAGTAATAAGTAAAAGTAGAAGTCATCTGAATCATGACGGGGCCCTGTGGATCCAACGATGCCTTGTGACTTTAGTTTCGGCATCTAAAGAAAAATTCTTAGTTTTGAGAGTGATCTATATTTGTTTTGCCTCACCATCTTGGTGTTTTTCTATAATCTAATTTACATGTTGAATTCATCTTGAAATGCAGGTTGATAGAATTTTTGAGGGCCTTCCTAAAAAATTCTACTCCTGTTTAAATATTAGAAGAAGCCTTAACTTTCTGGTAGTCCCTGATCGATTTTTTGAGAGAACCTCAAAAATCTGCCCTAGTTGCAGCTTTAATGTGACTTAACCCAGACTTGTTGGAGAAAGTCTTCTTTGAAGGAATTTTGAGATCCTCTCAAAATTCTGCCCCAATCTTCATTATAAAGAGGAATGAAAATCTTATGGGGAATATGACCGAGCCGGTATGGCACTTACGTATCCCTGAAAGAGGAATCAGGTCAAACATAGTTCCAACAAGCCAGAACTAATATTTTTTAGATAATGTGACTGAAGCCAACAAAGGCCCCTATGTATTCCACTAGGAAAATCAGGTCAAACATAGTTCACACCAAGTGATGAGTCTGTAGAAACCTTCTTGAGACCGCGTATAATATGAATGTTCTGTTAGGAATATTTGAAAATCGTTTTGCTTTGATGAAATCAACAAGTTTAATTACCAACATAAATCAATCTCTCTTCTGTAAGGGGAATAAAACTCAAAAGGTGAAAGAGAGTCCATTAATCATAATAATTGATCAAAGCAACAAATGACATTTGTTTTGTATAAACATATTAATCCAAAATCCAAAGAATGGGTGTTCTAAAAGAAAGACCAAATGGACAAAATTAAAACTTTAATGGATTGAAATAAGTAAATTATATGATTTTCACAAACTGACTCTGAGAGGTATAATTGAGAATGATGATATCTGAAAAATTTGACTTGAAACTGATGGAATATTTGGTAATTCTAGCTTATTGAGATGAAAAAACTTATTTTTTTGAAGATAATAATGCCATCACGAATTTGAGTGATGACCCAATTGAAACATAAGGAATTATTTTAGGTATTTTTGATAATGAACTCAAAACACTTTAAAAAGACTCAAAAGTTGAGTTTATATTCCTAATATGTTCTAAGACTTTGGAATGGAATAATGGACCAATCATGTTTGAGGCAAAACATATGTATTTAAACACATAAGTCAAACAACACAAATAAGCAAGTTATATAGCATTTAGCAGATAAACGAAATATAACGCGTCCTAATAAACATATGACTCTTTATGCTAAGGGTAGGTCTAACAATTTGAAGGATATATTTCACCATTTGAAACGTTCCACCGCCCCAAAAAATTACATGTCTTATAAGTAAATTGAATTGGGATACATAATAAGAAAAAAAGATGGGTATAAATGTTCAGTCCTACGCAGAGGTACAATACTAAACTAAGCCTTCATAGAAAAATCTCCTCTTCTTGACTTCTCGACAATCCCAAACGTCTTTGGATGAAGTAGCACCTCTTGAAGATCCAACTTGACTAAGCTATTAAATTAAACTCCCAACCCCAAGGGACAATGGTCGTCAAATAATATATACAACCTTCAAATTTTAAACACATAAATATAATGGTCCAATTGGGTAAGGCCGCTTTGAACTCAAGGTGGTCTTTCTAATGTGCCCAATACGTCTTACGTATTAGGTCGTCTTAGGCCAATGCTCCTACAAGGTTTTGGTATTGCTCTATGCTAGGTGGACTAAGAGTAGGTTTGAATACACGGAGAACCCAGGCGGACAACCTGAGCTGTAAAATCATGACAACCATTGGACCCATTATGAACCAATAAATTGTCATTTTCTCCGAAAATAGTTAAAGTATTTAAAAGTTTGGTTGCAGGATCGCAAAATAATTCTTTTAGATACACAAGATAATATTAGAAAATACCATGAAATGCAATGACAATTAAATATCCAAATTTAAACAAATAAAGTGCAAATAAAATAATTACATTATCAAATAGTTAGTCAAACAATTCAAATCTAATGGTTAGAACCTAATTAATTCCTCAGCAGAGTCGCCATTTCTGTTAATCATGAAAAATGGCTTTTTTAACAAAAATTCAGTTTAAACTTAATTTATTTAAGAGAAAATCAATTTTTTTTCAAAAAATAAGAAAATAGAGTTGCCACTTAATTTTTTAAAGTAATTAAGAAAACTTAAAATAATTTTAAGACCCTAACAGAAAAAGTCCTAAAATTTCAGAAAAATGGGTAAGGATTCTTATTAATATTTTAAGAAGGTATTATCACTTAAAATAGTCGCTAACACGTAGTTATTCAATGATTTGAAATTTATTTGACTAACTATTCAAAAACTAGTTTAAAACTAAAATGTAAAGTAATTTGAGTAAAAACTTATTTAGAATAACCTATTTTGAAAGGAGATCAATAATTTGGACTGTCATGAAATAAATTAAGATTTTTGGAAATGATTAAATAAAATATGACACGCAATTATTAACAAAAGAATTAACATAAAATAGCTCATCATTTGGGGAATTTAATTAAGGTATATAAGCACATAAATAAATATTAGTATTCAACTACATACAAATAGACAAATAATATAATGTAAGGAAAATAAGAGTTGAGAGTTTAGGCCTTGACCCATATATCTAGAAAAAGATTGCTGCCGATTTTGGACTTTTAACCCCCAATTTCCTCCTGTATCACTGCACCATATATACACTTTATACCAGTGTATACAGAGCAAATCTAGCTCCCAAAGCCTAATAAAAGGTTCTTGGCAACTTGTAAATGCAGAGATGGACTCGAAACTCAATGGTATGTAAAGGCAAAGTCCGAAATGAATTCGAAAGTGGAGGCATGTGTAAATAAAAAAGGTATGGATTGGTATCTACCAATAGAAGATATAAAGGTAATAAAAAGGAAAAAGAACAAAGAAAACATATTTAAGAATCATGCCGGAAACAACAAAAACAGTTGTTAGAATTTCACATAAACTCCATGCACAACTCACATAAGACGATAAGCTATTGAAACAAAATCAAAAGATTACAACTAAGTCAACAACATTTATAACTAAAATAGATGATGAATGGGAAAAGAGTTTACCTTTTTCGAGGCTGCGAGCTTGGGACGACGAGTTAAAGAGGGAGCATTCAACACCAAAGCAGAACCTCGCTTATGGATTTCATAACTTAAAAGTAAGAAAATTTCGGCCTTAGGGGCGTTCAACGTGACTGTACTTTTCTTGAAGCCTGGCTTACTGGAAGCGGAAATATTGATGTATATACTTTTTTTGAGATGAGGGGCGATTTCTCCTGAAGTTTTTAATGTCCTCTCTTTTATCCGGAACCGCCCCCTTTGACAGTGAGCAAAATGGCAATTTTATAGCAGAAAAAGGGCTTGAAATTAGGGATTTGAATTTCAAAAATCGAAAATTGGAGAGAGTCGTTGAGTCGTTTCAAAAATGGCTGCTGGAATTGGAGCCGTTGGAGATTTTTTCTTTTTTTTGGTGTAGCAGCTTTTGTTGTATTTTTGTTTTTTGAATGTTAGGGTTGTTGTTGAAGGTGATTTCAAAATGAAGAAGAAGAAATAGGGTTTGTGAGGTGTGTGTTGTTGTTTGAAAAAAGAAAGGAGAAATATTGGTGGGTGGAAAGGAGAAAGAAAGAGAAAGGTATAAAGGAAAAATTAAAAGTAAAAGGGGGATGGAAAAGGAAAAGGGTAGGGGAAAGGGAAGACATGCGTGGTCGAGAAACGTGGAGTTGTATTTAAATGCACGACGAATTAAATTAGATTAATGAGATTCTTGAAATATCAAAATGAAATAATTAATTTTGAAATAATTTATAATTAAATCAAGATAATTGACAAGGAAATAAAATCTTTTTTAGAATGATTTTGGAATAAATATAACTCTAAAATACCTTAAAATATATGTTTTTCTCCAAAGATAATTATTTCACATTTTTAAAAATTAAAGAAGCTCAATAATTACTTTATAACCTAGAGGGTCAAAATTCGGTGTCAACAACCCTTAGTTACCAAGGTAGGTTGTGTGTGTGTCTTGTGTTGATGGATTTAGAGAAAGGATCCTTGATGAGGCTCATGGTTCTTCTTATTCTATTCACCCCGGTTCTACTAAGATGTATAGAGATTTGAGAGAGGTGTATTGGTGGAGAGGCATGAAGAGGGACATCACCAAATTTGTTTCTAGCTGTCATATTTGCCGACAAGTCAATGCCAAACACCAAAAGCCGGGTGTCTTAACTCAAGACATAGAGATTCCTACTTGGAAGTGAGAAGAGATTAATATGGATTTTGTAGTTGGGTTGCCCAAGACTAGAAAGGGTTTTGATTCCATTTGGGTTGTGGTTGATAGGAGGACAAAATCTACTCACTTTCTACCGGTTAAGACTACATATGGGACTGAAGATTATGCTAAATTGTACATTCACAAGTTGGTGAGATTGCATAGGGTGCCCTTGTCTATCATATCGCATCGTGGAGCCCAATTCACTTCACACTTTTGGATGTCCTTCCAAAGGGATCTTAGTAGAAGAGTTAAACTTAGTGGGCCTTCAACCCTCGAAAGATGGCCAAGCTGAAAGAACTGCCCAATCTTTTGAGGACATTCTTAGGCCTTGTGTATTGGATCATAATAGTAGTTGGGATAATCATCTTCCATTGATTGAGTTTGCCTATAACAATAGCTATCATTCTAGCATCAGTATGACTCCTTTTGATGCTCTCTATGGTAGGCATTGTAGATCACCGGTTGGGTGGTTTGAGGTTGGAGAGGTGGATTTGTTGGGACCAGATCTTCTAATGGAGGCTCTTGAGAAGGTTAGGATTATTAGAGAAAGGTTGAAGATGGCCCAAAGTCGCCAAAAGTCCTATGCCGATGTGAGGAGAAGGGATCTTGAAATCAAAGTTGGTGATTGGGTTTATTTGAAGGTTTCACCCATGAAGGGTGTAGTTTATTTTGATAAGAAGAGTAATATAATCCCTAGATATGTTTCCTTATAGGGTGATGAGAAGGATTTGTAAGGTGGCCTATGAGTTGGAATTGCCTAGTGAAATGGAATTGGTTCATCCGGTCTTCCATGTGTCTATGTTGAGGAAGTGTGTGGGTGATCCTAATGCTATTGTGCCTCATAATGTTGTTGGAGTAGGTGAAATACACTTGACATATGATGAAGTTTCCATAGAGATCTTGTATAGACAAGTGAAGAGGTTGAGGAACAAGGATGTTGCTTTCATTAAGGTCTTTTGGAAGAATCAACAAGTCAAAAGTGCTACATGAGAGGCCGAAGCGTACATGCAAAAATGATATCCTTATCTCTTCAATCTCACTAAATCATAAGGTACTAATTCTAATTCTTCTATATGATTTCATGTCTCATGTTCCAGCCCCTAATTCATTTGCATGCATTCATGTTTATATTGACAAAGGTTCATGATGATTTTACACTTATGTTGAGATTTTGAAGATGGTGTTTTAAGTGTGTTGTTGCATTCTTTTTGGAGTTGATTTCTTCATGATTACACTTCTCATATATGTTTCTTTGACATACGGGGATGAACATTCCCAAAGGGGAGATATTGAAACGACCCCAAAAAGTGCCCGAAAATGTGCCTCGAAAGTGCCTGTAATCGTAATTTCTATATATCTCAAAATTCGTGCATGATATCAAAACTTTGACTTCATATTCTTGTTAAGGGAGTCAAATTGAGCGGGGAATGGCTCTAACCCCAATTAAATTGAGCGGGGAATGGCTCTAACCCCAATTTAAGAGCAATCGTATAAAAATTTAAAAATCACAAAAATGTGATTTTCAATGACGATCCGTGCCCCTGGTGCGACGCGCCAAGGGCGCGCTACTGTGTATTTTTGTACATTACTTTTCTATCTCGGTCCAAGACTTTTGGGTCTTGAGCCTAAGTGTTCCCATGCGTGAAAATACCTATACTTATCCTTATTTTACCCTCATATCATTCAAGACATTCCTAAATACCCTCTCAAACACTTAGACAATATTTTATTTCCAAATTTCAAGTCCCAAAACTCATCCGAATCTTAAGGTTCTAATTCAAACTTCAAGTCTCCATCTCTAGTCTTCTTCAAGGATTCTCCAAAGCTAATGTATGTGGCTTTGTTTCATGGGATGCTTTCACCCATGATGCCCAAGCTTTCTTTTACCTAAATTGCATGATCTAAAGTTGATTTACTCGTGGGTCTTACTTATTATGAATTTCACTGCACACTATATTGGGATCTTATGAAATTATGATTGTTTTAGCATGTTTTGAGCCACGGATCTAAGGTCTATTAGGAGATTTGATGAAGCGTTTTGATGTATATTGCTTGAGGGTGTTACCAAGTATCTATTGAAGATTTTACATTACATTTTCTAGCATGAATCCACTCTTGAATTGCATTGTTTTACATTGGCACTACACAACTGCCAAGCTTTTGATAAAATGTTCAGTTATGGTTTCTTGAGGAATTGAAGGTCCAATGCATGTCTTATGAGTTGAATGACTATATGATGATGAAAAAAATGTATGTATATGATATTCTTCTATATAGTGTTGGAAATTGACCATGCCTCACTCGTGGAAGGGGGGTTAAGGGCCCGGGTAACCATGTTGAAAGGTTTGTACCTCGGTTACCAATGGTGGTAGGGTGAGATGATCTACCAACCAATTGAGGGATTTGTACTTCAATCACCAAGGGTAGTACCTCAATCACCAACTATTTCAATGGGTTTGTATCTTGATAATCATGTCGGGCGGTTTGTACCTCGATCACTAAGGGTGGTAGGGTGCGATGATACACCAACCAATTGATGGGGTTGGTACCTCAATCACCAAGGGTGGAAAAGTGAGATGATCCACCAATATATTATGGTCTCTTCTTACACATGTATTATGTTCTATGTAAGCATGTTTTACTTAAGCATTGATCATACACACCATATTGTTATCATGCTATCTATTGCTTATCTCTTTGCATTTTGACTATGATGCCTATCTCTTGTTGCATCGATCCTACATACTTAGTACATTCAAATGTACTAACGCATACTCTATGCCTACATGATGTCACCATGTAGGAACAAGAGCACCACTTGATCATCCTCCCCCTCCATGTGCCTAGTACGATATCTCTCAAGCTAGTGGGTGAGTCCTCCATTCCAAGGACATTGGTCTATATTCTTATGCTATGTATTGCTACTCTCTTTCATTATTGTATACTTGACTATGAGGGTGAGCCCGATTGTTTGTCTTGGCCCCCGCTCTTATGGATGTAGTAGAGGTATTGTTAGACATGTTATGTATATATTCTATGAGCCTTTGCTCTCTTATTCCTTGAGGTTTATGATATGAAAGTTTTCCCTTAGTCCTTTTTCCCTTGTTTCTAATCTTTTATGTCATTTACCTGTTTCTGCGACCAAGGATGTGTGATGATAGTTAAGAGGCTTGTTTGTGGTCCCTTCGGGTTCTCCATTTACCGTATCACATGGCTTGGATCGTGACAGCATGATGATTTCTACAACTGTGTAAGGTGTTCTCCATTATGATTGCCAATTTTCCTTGCATAATAAATAGTCTTTAATGTAAAGTGGTGTATTTT
>JAOTQR010052390.1:0-14502 GCA_025774065.1 Solanum ossicruentum
TTGAGGGCTTCATGTCCTTGTAGGAATTCTCTGGTTAAGAAATTAGGAAGAGAATTGTTTTATCCTTTAATAAATTCAATTTGAAAATCAAAACTAGACAGTAGAGCTTGCCATCTAGCAAAAATCTATTTTGAAACAAGATTCTTAACGTCTTTTTACAAAATTTCTTTAGCAGATTTACAATCTACTCTCAGAAATTTTTTTTTGTTGATCAAATCATCTTGAAATTTTGTGATACATAGCACTATAAAAAGTACTTTCTTTTTAATAGTGCTATAGTTCTTTTGTGCCGAGTTCCAGACTCCAGAAGTGAATCTCACAAGTTGCTCCTTACTATTGGGACTAATCTTTTGTTTAAGAATTCCTCCGTACCCACTTTCAGAGGCATCTGTTTCTACGATCATAAAAGCTTCAGGGTTAGAGATCCCTAAACAAGGAAGGTTCTGGACCAACTTCTTAATTTTAGGAACACTCTTAGTTTGGTCAGCACTCTAGGGTACAGGGTTCTTTCTAAGTCTTTTATACAGAGGCTCACAAATTTACCTAATGTCAGGGATGAAGTCCGCAACATAATTGAGGCTTCCTAGGAACCTTTGAACCTGAGTTTTATCCTTGATTTCATCAGAAAATTTGCTGAAAAATTCTATAGCCCTGCAAATAGGCTTATGAATTCCTTGATGGAGATCATGCCCTATCAACCTAATCGAAGTTTGGAAGAGCTTCATCTTTTTAGCACTTACGATGAGACCATTAATTTTAATACTTTTAAGGAAAGTGTTAAGATGTTTAAAGTGTGAATCAATGTCCTCAGAGAATATTAAAACATCATCTATATCAACTATAGACATATAACTGTAAGGATTGAATATCTTGTTCATGATATTCTGAAACTCAGAAAGGGCGTTCTTTAGACCAAAAGGCATGACATTCCATTCGAAATGCCCGACAGGTACATTGAATGCAGTTTTATATTTATCCTTCTCGACAATTTGGATTTGCCAGAAGCCAGATTTCATATCAAACTTGCTATAAAGTTTTGCTTTATAAGTTCGTTTGAGAAGATCCCTTTTGTTAGGGATCGGGTGTCTGATCCATTTTAGGACCGCATTGAGAGGCTTGTAATTAGTTACTAGCCAAGGCTCCTCTTTCCTTTTTTGCACTATTATTTACATAAAATGCAGAACAGCTCCAGGGAGAGTTTGAATGACAGATAATACCATTTTTTAATAAATGATCAATTTCCTTTTTACAGATTTCCATTATTTCATGGTTCATTTGAATAGGTCTAGCCTTGGTTGGGATATCCTTTTCATCAAAATCATTTATATAGGGAAGTTCTACCGAATGGTGTTTTCTTTCCAAAAAAGCATTTGGAAAACCAGAGCAAATTTCTGTTTCAAAAGTATTTTTGAAACACATTAATCTTATCGATCATTCCCGGGGTTTTTAAAACTAGCTTGACTTTCTCAATTTTTATTTCTTCTTTGAAAAAAGAAATATGGTTAGAAAGATTGTTTATTTTAAAAATAGTTTTTTCTTTTATCAAATTACTTTCTTCAGGAGAAAGGGTTCTAATAAAAGGGAAGAAATTTTTTTGATTGTAGATGGTAGTGTGAATACCATCAATTATCAGCATATCGTTTTAACTGATTTATAAAGGGCAAACCCAGGATAATATCTTTATTAATATTTTCAGTTATGACAAAATCATTAGTAAAACAGATATTGTTATTATAAATATGAGCTTTAGAAAGCTTGTAATTGATTTTCATCCTTTTTCCTGTGGCTGAGTAAAGACGAGTAGTACTTTTTTCTAAGTACTTAAGAGGAATAAGGCCTTTAATGATACAATTGCGATCAGCGGCACTATCGAGGAGAGCCACTTTGTTAATTACCAGATCTTTTCCTATAACCATTTTTATCGGAATGTGCTGGCTAAGAGATTTTATGGTGCAAATCACTGGATCCTTCTCTGGAATAGACTTCTCAATTTCTAGGTTTTCTCCAGGGAAGGTAGTATCAATTAGCCACTATCTCTTAGAGGGATAGAGTTTTGTTCTTCCTTAGAAGCAGCGTTTCTGAGGACTTGGTTGGATAGATTGTTTAATTCTATGGCTCCATGTTAGGATTTGATCTCCCTAACTTCCTTTTTTAGAAGAGTGACTTCATTTCTTAAATAAGAAATAGAGGGATCAGGAGGTTTATCAAACTGAGACATAACATCTTTCATACTAAAAGGTTCGATGATCTTAGAAGAACCTTCTCCTTTAGAATTGATAATTATCTTTTTTAATTCTAAAAGGTACTTGGCCCTAGATTTATCGCCTTTAATATGATCAATTATGTCAAAGAGGACTTCTTTAGAGTCTTCAGAAATGACCTGGATCATATTCCTCGTACAATCACAAAATAAGTTGTCGCACGAGCAATCAGGTCTAATGCTGACAAAGGAAAACTCAGAGGAGTTGATTTCTCGGGTGAAATCCCTAAAGTTTACTATCAACCTAGGGTCCATGAACCTGACAGTCCTATTGAGTCCGATATGGAACATCCTAGGCATTATACTAATCCCAGTTTAAGTGTTATTAAGAAGAAGAAAATTATTCTCCAAATCTTAAAGCTCTCAAACTTCTTTGGATTGATCCAAAAAATAAAATAAAAGTTGGTTGGTATGTTAATACCTATTCCCAAACCCAAAGGGCCTTATTCGGAAAAGAATGGATCTCTGACATGAAAAGAATTAAATGTGATATTGAATTTTTTAAATGGTTCGAAATCACTGGAAAAGTTGACAATCAGAAAAATTCTCTTCAAGTCATTGTCAATAAATGGTAAACCCAGACTAACAAAGTCGTTGAGTCGATCATCCCGCCTCTTGAAGGCATAAAAATTCCTCATTCAAATGAGATTGTTCTTGCAGCCCCTTTCAAATTGAAAAGCAAAAATCATCTCTCTCTGGTCAACAAAGAATAAGCTTATCGAACAGAACAACTATACCAATAGATTGTTATACACTGTGTCCCAACAGATTGAAAACTTCAAAGAGAAATCTGACTTTTTAGAACCTCAAAAGGCTAGCACCAGCACTTTCGAACCTAACCTATTTTTAAACCTCTAGACTTTTCAAAAGATAAATTCCCCAAACTCAGTGACAACATTGAAGTCTCAGGAAAAATCATTGAGCAAATCAATGAAAAATTGGCCAAATTCAGCATCTCTAAAGAAAATGTCAAAACTCTCACTGAGGAGGACACTTACTTAAGCTCTCAAATGATTGATATCATAATCAAAAAAATTATTATAAAAGGCCTTCCTTCCCAGATACCTAGTACGAAGAAAATGTCTTCCTCTCGGCTTCCTCCCATGAAGGAAGAAGTATAACTGTGTGGAATATTTATGGTTTGGTGGAACACCAGATCTATAATAACCTCCATGAAATGGGAGTAGCTATAATTGCCTATCAAATCAGGGGAGCATCTGATAAAGAAGCAGCTACTATGATAACATCAGGATTTACAGGAATCCTTAGGCATTGGTGGGATAATTACTTCTCAGACAATGTCAAGAGTACCATTTATAATGCAACTACAATAGAAACAATTGTGAAAGTTGAAAATGGTACAGAAACTGCTTCCCAACAACCCAGAGAAGATGCCTGTGCCACCCTTTTATATCATATAGCCAAACACTTTGTGGGAGAACCCAAATTATTCTAAGACAGAAGCTTGGAAATCCTTAACAATCTATCCCGTCACACTCTTTCTGACTTCAGATGATATAAGGACAAATTTCTTGTTAAGGTTATGATTAGACCCGATTGCGATAGTGATTTTTGGAAAGAACACTTCATTAGCGGGTTACCTCCACTATTTGCAGATAAGGTCATAACCAAAATCAAAGACAAGTGTGAAGGCAAGATCCCCTATAGTCAAATGATATATGGAGATATTGCCAGTTTTATCAGCACTGTTGGTCTTGAGCTTTGCACTAATATAAAGCTTAAAAATCAACTCAAAAGAGACAAGAAATCGTCTAACAAAGAGTTAGGATGTTTCTATAAAGCCTTTGGCTTCACCAAAGTTGACTTGCCCCCTCTAAAAGGGATAAAAAGGTTTCCAAAAAATCCTCCTATCGTTCCAAAAGAAAATCTTCTAAAGAAAGTTCTGAAAGGCCTCCTAAAAGAAGATTTAAAATGAGAAGGCTTGCTTCCAAGGAAGATGTCTGTTGGAATTGCGGTAAGAAAGGTCATCGTGCTAACCAATGCAAATCTTTTAAAAAGAAGAAAAAGATTAATCGTTTAGGACTAGATGATAGTACCAAAGAGAAACTCTTTTCTATCATTGAAGATAGCGAGTTTTCTGAATTCTCTTCCTCAGAAGAAGATTTTAACGACGAAGAAAACATTAATGTTGCATATGAAACTGATCAGAGTTAATCTAGAGAAGATTGCTCGTGCAATAATGTATTTTGTGATTGTACGAGGAATAGGATCTAGGTCATTTTTGAGGACTCTAAAGAAGTCCTCTAGAATGTGTAGTGACTACCGACAACTTAATAGGGTCACCATCAAGAATAAGTACCCTCTACCAAGGATTAATGATCTTTTTGAACAACTTCAAGGGGCTTGTCACTTCTCTAAGATTAATCTTCAGTCTGAGTATCACCAAGTGAAAGTGAGGGAGTGTAACATTCCCAAGATGGATTTCCAGACTAGGTATGGGTACTATGATTTTGTGGTGATGTCCTTTGGTTTGACTAATGCACCGACTATATTCATGGATCTTATGAATAGGGTCTTTAAACCCTAACTTGACTTGTTTGTGGTGATTTGTATTGATGATATCTTGATTTATTCCCATAGTGTGAAGGAACATGTAAATCACTTGAGAGTGGTGTTGCAAATCTTGAGGGAGAAGAGGTTGTATGGAAAATATGAAAAATGTGAGTTTTGGTTGAAAGAGGTTGCCTTTCTAGGACATGTGGTGCCGGGTGATGACATTAAGGTGGATCCTAAGAAGACGAAGGTGATTAAAAATTGGCCTAGACCTTTGACTCTATCGTACATTCGAAGTTTCTTGGGTTTTGCAGGTTATTACTGGAGGTTTGTAAATGGGTTCTCTTCTATTTCTTCCCCTATGACTAAGTTGACCCAAAAGAAGGCAAAATTTGTGTGGACTGATGAATATGAGAAGATTTTCCAAACTTTGAAAGATAAGCTTGTATCTGCTCCTATCTTGTCTCTACCAAAAGGGTTGTTGTGTATTGTGATGCCTCAAGAATTGGTTTGGGTTGTGTTTTGGTGCAAAATGGTAAGGTGATAGCTTATGCCTCTAAGAAACTTAAGGTGCATGAAAAGAATTATCCTACCCATAATCTTGAATTGGCCGCCTTGGTATTTGCTTTGAAACTTTGGCGTCATTACTTGTATAGGGTTCATGTTGATGTGTTCACCGATCATAAGAGTCTCCAATATGTGTTCACCCAAATAGATCTTAACTCTAGACAAAGAAGGTGGTTAGAGCTCCTTAAAGACTATGATATGAGTGTGCGTTATCACCTTGACTATGATATGAGTGTGCGTTATCACCTCGGTAAGGTGAATGTTGTGGATGATGCTCTAAGTAGGGTGTCTATGGGTAGCCTAGGATATGTTGGTGATGATGTTCACGCTCCAATAAGAAAGTGGTCGCTGTCAGAAATTAACCTAACCGAAGGTTAGGGTTGAATGCACGGGGAATATAAGGATTGACTACAAGAATCCACTACTAGTCATTTCAAGCATAAATAACTAAAATCTCTTAATGGGGAGGGGGGGTTGTGATTCAAAAACAAAGTAAAATAAACACTAAACTAAGATGCGAGGAAACACTCAATTCTAGGGAAAACTTGGGAATTGTGTTCACCATGGTTCGTTGACTCGATTACCCTAGGTAACATAACTACAATTGGAAATTCGCATGCAGGATGATAACTTAGGTTCTTCTATCCCTCTTTTGAAGGTGAAGGTTGAATTTCACCATGGCGCTTGGTCGGCTACCATGGCGTGCCAACTAACTATTACAAATTGTCCCAGTCACCCTCTCCTTGGTCAAGTTTGGTTGATTAGACGAGAACATCAATCAAATCCTGTCATCTACATTCCTTTTCCTATGCGTCACTACCTTGGTCATGCTAGTGATAGTAGGCAGGGTTTGGTGTTGGCCATCACCAAATGACAAATCATAATGAAGGGAAAAATAAAATACATGCAAACCCCAATCGAAGAAATGCAATAAACCTAGGATATTTCAAATCAACTACACATGATTTCCATAACCCCAAGTTGTGGGTGCTTAGCTACTCATGGCTAAGGCAAAACATGCAAAAATGCAAATAGAAGACACAAATGAAAGTTTTACCGAAAACACTGAGGAGTATAGGCACCAAATTACAAACCCAAAAGCTTGGTTGATCAATAATGAGTAAAAAGCAAGATTTGCAATCCCTAAAAATGGGTTTTCCAAAAGAAAATAATAAACTAATCTAAAACCATAAAATATACTTGAGAGAATATTCAAAGGCAAGTTCTCTTTTCTCCAATTTGGAATCTCCCTATAAAAACTGAACTAAATGTATTTATAGTGTTTACAAATAAATCTTATAAATAACACAGAAAAGACAGCTGACAATTGGTAGGCCTTGCAGGTACGACTCATAGGGTGACCTAGGAGTCATAGTCGGGGTCTCGTATGAAGTTCTTGCATCTTGGACTAAACTTGTACGACCTCCAGGTATATGTCGTTGTTTGAGCTACGACTCATATGTTCCTCTCATGGTCTTGGCATTTAATTTTTGGTCCAACATTTTGGCTCTTTGATTCCTGCTATGAGTCCACTTATGCGAGTCGTTGTGAGACTTACGACTCATAGGATGGCCTCATAGGGATGACCTCCACTTAGCAGATTTCTGAATTTTGTCTCTATTTCTTGCTACGACACACCCTAGACTTGTAGATAAGCTCGTATATCCTCTGATCTAGCAAAATCTGCAACTTTCCTTCAAAATCATGCCAACCTAACTTTTCTGTAAGAACACATAAATGCGATAAAAGTTGCATTAAGAACTCATAAATCCCTAGTTTTGGGCATTAAATGTGCTGTATTTTTTGACAGCACATCAACACCCTTAACTTAGAATTGTTTCTTATCCTCAAGCAATGAGTCAATCTAAGCAGACAATGAGAAATACATAGTAGCTACACTAATGGTATATGCAACAACTCCTTTGATTCAGGTACCCAACTACTATTTGCAAAACAGGATTGCAAGGTTATTAAGCAAAATAAGAACATAATGAGATACGTGACGATCTAACTATGACAAGCTAAGGAGTATCAACCATCCACAATCGCTGGTATAGTCATATACTACTCAAGTAGTGCAAATGCCTTCATAGGAAAGAAGTCCCTCATACTCACTTAAAAAGCATTTAGAATTAAGGGACTAAGGAAGCATTCTCACTCTCATAATTGAAATTCATTCATACTGACTAACACCATAGGCTTGCCTATATACTCATCTTTTGGCTTGGCTATAAGGTGGATTTGGTTCACTTTAGGACTTATGGGCTTGTAAATAAGTTCAGGGGGCTCTGGTATGGCATTTTAGGCAAGTGGTGACTAAAAGCTACCTTGACCCATGTTTACTAACATTTTTTGCTTTCATAACCCAACCTTTTTCAATAAATCCACCCTTATTCTCCTATTTTGAACTTTTCTCGAGTGCTTCCTTTCTGTTTTCAGCTGTGCCTTATTTCTGAACTCAATTCTTGCTACCTTTTCTCAATTCAAGGTACTTTTCTTTTTCTTTTTCTTCACTCGGCTCATAATTTTTCATTTCTTTCTTTATTTCCCAACTAACCACCTCATTGTCATTACTTCACCACAATAAGGGCCACCTTCAACTTAGGCTTTTAGCTTGAGATGAGGTACACAATATCTATTCCTCAAACCAGGGCCACAACTTGTAGCTACTCTCAACTTAGGATTTTAGCCTTAATTAAGATTCACATTTCCAAGGATAGACCAGGGCCAATATCAAGCTATTTCATCAAACAAGGTTAAGCTAACAAGGTGTCAAGAAAGAATGAGTAAATGATAAGCTCAATGGAACAAGGGATTCTCTCACTCATTTGGTGGGTCATTTAGGGTAAAAGTGGGTTGACTCAAAGAACAAAGGGCTAAGATCCTTTCCATATTAACCACATCACCAAATCAATCTTAGAGTACTAAGGCAAGTACTAGTCCATACAAGATGCATGAATGCACCAAAATAAGCTCACAACACACATGACATTGCATCCACAATCAAGTATAGACTCACAGGTCACACTTTCAGTCTCAACTTACCTCACAATATCAGAACAAATATTGTCAGATACTCAAAAATGTATGAATGCATCAACAACCACAATCTCAAAAATTTTGAGGGTACCCATTTTTTCATCAAAACTTTAAAACGCAATTAAAGACAATGTATATGACAACAAATAATACTATTATGAATTTACACATTATCTATACTATCTAAACATGCCGGTTCAATAGAAAAGTAAGCATCCACAAGGAAAAAGAAGCACGACAAGAAAACCTTGGGATCAAAAATAGGGAAAGTTATGGACTCGAGGTTACTCAGACTTCACCGTAATCCATAACTTCCCACACCCCACCAAATAGGATATTTTATCCTCAATGTACAAGCAGGTACTAAGACGAACATAATAAAAACATAGACTTAGATATATATACATTAAAAACCAGTATCCCAAACCAAAATAAAGACATTGTCCAACATAAAACATTTAAATACCAATATCAACATAATATTGTCTAACAAAGGAACATAATATCCATAAATAAAAGTAAGACTTGGGGTCAAAAAGGGTCAAACATCATGGTGCATCAAGTATCGGTCTCTGGCTGGTCTGTGGGGTCCTGGGGCACCAACTCCTTAGCAATCCTTGAACTACCCTCTCCATATGGAGTGTGCTACTCTCGATCTATCTGAATAATCGCTAACAATAGTGACTCCTGCACCACCTCCTCCGGTATGGGCTCCTCCTCCAGTCTTGGCCTCTTATGAGCCGGCTCTGGATCATCATCATGCTCAAAGGGCCTCTTATCACGGATGTCCGGATGATCAGCTAGCCACTCAAATGCCTCATCGTCCGCCGGTGCCACCTCTAGAATTGCAACAGAAGCTACCAACATCTGCAATAATTCGGCCTTAAACTTGGCCAACACCTCAGTTACACATGTCAGCAGGACGAGCTCCCTCAAGTCTCCATTGAACTCTCGCCTAGAAGGAATCTACTCGGGCATCCACCGATCTAACTCTCTCATCTACCAGATCGTGGTGAATGCCTTCATCCTCTCCTTTGATTCCTGTATAGTTTGATCAACCCATGGCTATGACAGTGCTGATAAAGGCTGAAGCCTGGACTCCACCTGAAATAGCCCCAAAAGGTGCCAAAAAATGTGCCTCGAAATGCTCAAAATTTTGATTTTCTTATATGTAAAAATTCGTTCATTATTTTGAAAATTCGACTTCATATTTGTGATCAAGGGGCCAAAGTTAGGTGAAATAGGGCCTAACCTCAATTTAAGAGGGAAAGAATAACAATTATAAATTTTTAAGTGACGATTTCCAGTGAGCTTTTCGAGATGCTTCCGTGACGCGCCTTAGGCGCGCCTTAGTACAAATTCTACTCTGCATCCTCTCCATGACGCGGAGATGTGTTTGCCGCCTAGCAGTTTTTCAAGTGAAGTCCAAAATGTTCTAAGTGTTGGGCCCAAGTTTCCCAAACGTGTTTTAATCTATTACTTAGTCAAATTTCACCCTTATATCATTCAAAACATTTCCCAATACTCCACAAAACACTTAGCCATATTTTCACTCCAAATTCCAAGACTCAAAACCCTTATCTGGATTTAAGGATTCTCTTCAAGCTTCAAGTCTCCATTGTCAACCTTCACCAAGAACTTCTCCAAAGCTAAGGTATGTGGTGTTGAATCATTGGGTCCTTCCACCCATGGTGCCTAAACCCTCTTTTACTTAATAATGCATGATATAAAGTTGATTTTAAATATGGGTCTTGTATATTGAGTGTAACACCCCACATCGTACAGTATTGGCACAATGCAAATGAAACATGACATGGTTGGTCAAATTGACGCTAAATTTTAAAAGTGCTTGAATCTCGCATTAATGGGCTATATGGGCGTTTAACGCTTAAAAGGGTCGAGTGTATACATGTTTTGTGTCGAATTGAGGAGATTACAGCCTTAAAATGAAGTAATAGAATTGAGGTACTTGTAGGACTTAGACAATAGTAGGTGAGTCACCTACTTGCATAGCTTAAATTTGTTAGATAAACAGAGACGAAGCTCGACGTTGAATTTGTCCAAGTTCGATTAAAAATAAAGTCCATGTTAAGGGTGTAACTTTGGACCACATTTTAACATCATAAATGGGATACATTTTCAGCCCAAGAAGTATAGTAAAAAGGGCCCAAAGGCATCACAATACACTTAACAAATTGGGCCAACCCAAGTAAAGAAGAAAGCTGAAAATAGGCAGCCCAAGTCCATTAAGTTGGTGCACCAAAAAGGCCCAAGTTTGAGGGCTAAGCTGGTGGATAAGCAACATGATAATATGTGGTGTATGATGGTCAAAATGTCAAGGGAAGTTCGGACAAATACCTCTTTATAAAGCGCTCCAAAGAAGCTCCACAATTCACTCTCAACTTGACCTCAAAAAAATCAGATTAGCTCTCTAAAGTTCCACTCAACTTTTCTCAACTTTGTGAAGCATCCAAATGAATCTTTTAGGGTTCTTAAGGAGCCTATAAACCTTGAAGACTAAGGTAAGTAATTATATTTGTGTATTTAGAATATTTTCATCATGAAAAATAAGAGATAGATGCTAGTTACGCTTGCTGAAATTGGTGGACCGATTCTATGCAGAAAGTTGCTGCACCTTTTCCTTTTGTTTTGGTGATTTCTCTATGGTTTGTAAGTTGTATTATGAAGATAACTTGGTGTTCGTAACATGGTTTGAGTTGTAAACATCACCCTAAGGTTGCTTCCCTGATTTTGGTTTCATTTAACAAGTGCGTTTTATCGTGTATCTTAAGCGTCATGTTGATTGGAACTTGTGGATTGTTGGATAGAATGATATTGCTTCACATCCTTCATGACTTCTTGAGTAATGTTATAAGATTGATTTAGATCTGTTTATATGTGTAAATGTTGCTGGAACAATTTGGTTAGAGTTGGAATAGGTTTGGAGTTGTCAACGTCGAAATGTAGCGAAGGAAGGTAACGTTATGTTGTCCATTTTTAGATTGTATGGAATTGTGATGTGTTGTGCTTTATGGGATTTTGTAAGGATTTTATGGCATTAAAATAGGCTGGTCATGGTGTGTATGTGTGAATGTGTGTTGGAAATTACGATTAGGGGCGGAAAGGTTAAGGAATACGATTGGGTTTATAAACACCCGCTTGCTGCCCGTGTGTTGTTTTGTTATGTAATTGGGCTGCCATGATGTGTCTATTGGCTGCTAATGCTAGTGTTGTCCCTTATTATGTTGTAGATAAGTATTTGGAGGAAGGTAAGGTTATCTTGAGATAGTAACAAGGTCCGACGATGAGGTATGTATGGTTACCTGATTTCGTATCACTGGCATGAAACATAGATCTCTCCTTGGTACATAAAGGCATTTGCCAACTCTGACACAACTATAAACGATGTCTCCACTCTCTTACATGTTCATATGATTCCATACATAGTCACCTTCAAATCTACATACATGCTTGGATACCAAGTTACATAAGTTCTTGTTACAAAATAAAGTTCATGAGTTGTTCCATTTCATAAGCATTTCATTATTTGTGTAATGTACTCTTCTCATTGCCATATTGTATTGTGTGATTATCCACATGTCACATGCTATATATATAGTCCTACAGTTCTAATTTGTGACCACCAAAAGAATCATCTCAAAGGTAATTGAAGGATACAGTATACAATTTTTGACAGGTGGTAGCCCGAGGCGATCCTATCACCTAGCCAGGGGCGATCCTATCAACAGGGTGTAGCCCGAGGGGTTGAGTACAACCTAGCCAGGGACGAACCTGATACATTTTCACCACTGATAAGTTGGTCATTTGTATTACAGGTGTGTACAGAATTTTACAGTAAAGGTAAAGTAATATAAAGAACATAAAATACATGATCCCACAGTACAATTAAAGGTGGTCTTTTATGCTGCACCAGTGTACAATTTCATTTAAATTGTTACTTCATATGCAGTGTTTCCTGCCTTACATACCCAGTATATTATCTCGTACTGATGTTCCTTACGGGGGACCTGCATTTTATGCTGCAGGTACAGGTGTCAGTAGATCTCCCCAGAAGGAGTACAGGATATTCAACTGCTGTCACCAAGCTCTAGGTTGCTTTGGGGCTTTGTATATGTCTAGAGCTTACATGTTTTTATTGCACAGCTTGTTGAGGTGGGGCCTGTCCCGACCCTTATCAGATGTTTTTCTTTATTTAAAGGCTTTTTCGACTAAGTAAAGCAAAATGAAGTCATGTCTCGTACTATAGACTCTGGGGCCCCAACGGCCTAGTTATATGCATTCCTTTTGGCAGTCATAACTGTTTATCTTATTAAAGGCATATCAAATGTAGAAACCCCTTATAATATGTACAGAAAGCGCTTAGGTACAGGTTGGTTCTCCCGATACTTACCGGCAACGGGTGCTAGTCTGCCCTAACAGGACTTTGGGGTGTGACAGAAGTGGTATCAGAGCTGGTCGTCCTAGCGAGTCTACAAAGCCATGCCGATGTAGAATCTTATTTATCGATGTGTTGTGCACCACATTTACAAGCAGGAGCCTATGTGGCATTTAGGAGTTGTTACCTTCTTTCCATTTTTTAGATCGTGCAATAAAGTTAAGTGCAACAAATATGCTAGAAACAAGGCAGAATAAAGGTAAAAGGAAGGGAATAGAAGTGGTGGTTGGTATATCCAGCCAGAGGAGACAATGAGATGAGGGTGAAAAGGAGTCTTTATCACAGACATCTCCAACTCCTCCAGTTCTTGATGAACCCGAGAATAGTGAAATTCCCCCATAACCACCAATTGATACTACCGTGCAGGATCTAAGAAATACAGTCCAACTATTGACCCATATATTTGCTAGTCAAGGTCAAAGGCAGGATGGTCCAGTTACGGGTTAAGATGGTACAAATAGGGCCACAGGAACAAGGATACTTGATTTTCTTAATTTGGACCCTCCATCCTTCGCTAGGTCAGATCCTAATGAAGACCCCCAGGACTTTATTGATCAGAATCAGCGTACCTTAGATGTTATGCACGTGAGTGGTATAGAAGCTGTCGAGTTGGCGACATATAGGTTGAAGGGTGTGGCTATATTGTGGTATGAAGCTTGGAAGCAATCTAAGGGTATAGATGCACCTCCAATCACCTGGAAATAATTCAAAGAGGTATTTCTTGACCATTACTTGCCATTGGAGATCTGAGAGGCCCGTGCAGATCAATTCATGAACCTCCACCAGGGGAATATGAGTGTGAGGGAGTATAGCCTCCAATTTAATTCGCTGTCCAGGTATGCTCCTAATGTAGTTGCTACAATTGCAGATAGAGTTCATCGGTATGTAGATAGATTGGATACGTATCTGGTCAGAAACTACACTATTGATTCCTTGAATAAAGATATGAACATAGCAAGAATGCAGGCTTTCGCACAGAAATTGGAGGATCAAAGGCAGAGGAGAAGGACACAAGAATCGGAAAGAGGGTAGGCCAAGAGGGCCAGGTCTACTAGGCAGTTTACCCCATCCCAAGGTGAGATTAGGCCTCGATTTTCTAATAGACCGCCTAGTTCATCATCCTCCTACTCAGCAGCCACTGCTCCAGCCCAATTTCAAGGGTCTCGAGGTAATCAGTCTGGTCAATGAGGTGAAGGGCAAGGTTCCCATACAATGGGTTATTCGGCAGGCCAACCAATGACTCCCAGGAAACCTTGTAGGTAGTGTGGAATGAATCATCTGGGTATATGTCGTGTTGGTACAGATGTTTGTTATTGGTGCGGTGTGTCAGGGCACATAATAAGAGACTGCCCGAGGAAACATATGGGTGATATGGGACAATCTACTGGGTCAGCTGTTGCATCATCATCATCAGTTCCTCCAGCAGGTAGGGGTCAACAAGCACCTATGGGTCATGGTAGAGGTGTTAGAGGGGTAGCTAGCTCTAGCGGAGCCCAGAATCGTACGTATGCACTGGAGAGTCGGCAGAATTTGGAAGCTTCACCTGATGTGGTCATAGGTACATTGTCCATCTTTTCACATAATGTATGTGCATTAATTGACCCTGGTTCTACACTATCATACATCACTCCACTAGTTGCTGGGAAGCTTAAGAGAACTCCCAAAT
>JAOTQR010052401.1:0-14500 GCA_025774065.1 Solanum ossicruentum
TGTGTGTGTGTGTGTGTGTGTGTGTGTGTGTGTGTGTGTGTGTGTGTGTGTGTGTGTGTGTATGTGTGTGTGTGTATGTATATATACACTCCTTTCATCATCATGCACATACATTCCTTTTCATCATCATTCCATAATCATTTCAACATCTTATAGTCATTCAACTCATAAGACATATATTAGAACTTCAATTCCTCAAGAATCCATAACCGAACATTTTATCAAACACTTAGAGGGTGTGTAATGCTATGGTAAAACCATGCAATTCAAGAGTTAAATCATGCTAGAAAAATCAGTGTAAAGTCATCTATAGATACTTGGTAACACCCTCAAAAAATATACATTAATATCCCTATCCTCACCATAGAGCTTATAGTAAAACAGTCACAATTTCATAAACTCAACATAGTGTATAATGATTTTCATAATAGATAACACCCATGAATAAATCAACTTTAAATCATACAATTTTTTAGTAAAGAGAGTTTGGATATCATGGGTGAAAGGAACCTATGAAAGAAATCTACATACCGTAGCTTTGGAGATGAACTTGATGAAGATTGGAGATGGATCCTTGAAGCTTCAGAGGAAATCCTTAGATCCGGAGATGATTTTGAGACTTGAGTTTAGGAGATAAAATATTAGTTAAGTGTTTGAATGAGTATTGGGGAATATTTTGAATGATATGAGGGTGAAAATGGTTAAGTATAGGCATTTTCATATTTGGGAACACTTCGGCCCAAGACTTAAAAGTCTTGGACCAAAGTCAAAACTGGTAGAATTTTAACACTAGTACACGCCCCCTTGGCGCATCACGCCAACGGCGCGAAAAGTTCTCTGGAATTTGACATTTGAAAAATCGAAATTGCTAATCATTTTCTCTAAAATCGGGGTTATACCCTTTTCCCCTAATTTTGACCCCTTGACAAGAATATGAATTCGAATTTTTGATATCATGTGCGGATTTTGAGATATATGAGAATTACAATTTTGAGCACTTCCATCACATTTTCGGGCACTTTTTGGGGTCGTTTCAATATCATCTCAATCAATCAACCCTCAATATTCAATATACTCAAACCTTAATACTAAACTCAACTTGTTTTGTCAATCAATTAATGCAAGTAATCAACTCAACAGTCATTCAATACAAAACGTCAAACTCGACTCAACTCAAACGGTCATTTAGACTCACTCAATTTAACTCATTATGCCATGTAAGTGAGTTTCTTTCATGATAGTATAAGTTCTTTGGTTCACATGTTTTCACTCTTAAAAATACTCAAGTTTTTTTTTCCCATTTATCAGATTAACCTTAGATTCAAACTCAACTCAATTGATGTGTAGAATATCATAAAATTATGTTCATGCTCATTGCGTACAATACTCTTAGTTTCAAATCATGTAAAGATTATACAAGTAGTAAAGCATTCATATATTAATAAAATTACTATAAGAAGTCTCAATCTAAAATGCAACTTATCAATCATCAACTCATCTCCAAATCCTAACTCAAGTAAATAAAGAGATGTGTGAGTGGCATTTTCATTCATTCTTACATATTCTATAACTCAAGAATATATAATACTTACATAATAAAATATTTAAAAAGCTTATACATAATAAATATCATGGCATAAAATATATAAAAATAGGAGCAACTTACAAGAGTAGTATAGCCGATAAATTCCAACTTGACCCGAAAGTGACTCGGACACTTCTAACTCAACCAAAAGTTGATTTTTAATACTTGTAATATATAAAACCAGTAAGAAAATAAAATAAAAGAGGGAGATACTCCAATTTTGATGCTAAAAACAACCAGGAGTGTCCGAATCTATATAGGCCAAAAAGTCAGTGGACGGTCGTCCTTCACGAAAGGATGGTTGTCCTCCACTGAAGGACAGTCGTTCTTCAGCCCAAAAGTAAAATTTTTCAATTCCACTTGCTTTATTGTTCCGAACAACCATTCCTTCTATTACATCATCAAATTATGATCCGAACTTCACAAAATAATTAATTTACATATTTTTTCTTTCAAAATATCCTCCTTACACCATTCCAACATAAGTAGATGAAATTTCGGGGTTATTACATAGATCATAGAGAAATAGATAGACAGAGTGGTGTATTTTATAATTTGATGCCAGTGGATGAATATAATATACTTATATCACATGGTAAAATTAGATTTGAACAAGATAGGAATCAACATGACACGTTTCAACATGATAGAGTTCATGAAATGATCAATAATACTTTAAGATTTCAAGGGGGATGGAACCTGAACAATTCTTTAATCATACTCCTAATGAAGAAGCTAGATATTTCTATAAAGAATTAGAAAAGGCTAATCGTCCATTATGTGAGGGGATTCCCTATTCTGCTTTGTCTGTAGCTATTAGATTAATAAATATTAAATCAGATTGGAATGTTACTAATGTGGCTATGGACTCAATAGTTGATCTCTTGGGTGCATTAGTTAATTCTGAGTTAAACATATGCAAGAACTTCTATCATTCAAAGGAACTAATTTCCAAATTAGGATTGTCACATCATAGAATTCATTATTATGTTAATTGTTGCTTGTTATACTACAAGGATGATAGTGAATTGGAAAATGGTAAGTTTTGCAGTCATGCTTGTCATAAGAGGACTCCAATTGGTAAGATGGTTCCAATTAAGTGATGCATTATTTACCTCTTATTTCTAAACTGAAGAGGTTGTATGCATCGATGAGCTCTTCCCCACATACGAGATGACATCGTGATTATAGAAGGCCCTTGGGTGTCTTATCTCATCTATCTGATGGGGAAGTATAAAAGCATTTTGATAATGTATATCCCAACTTTGATAAAGAGCCTAGAAATATTAGATTAGGGCTGTGTGCAGAGGGTTTCACACCATTCTCTAATTTTGTCATGCCTTATTTTTGCTACCCTGTGTTTCTTACTCCATATAATCTTCCTCCTGAAATGTGCATGACAAGTCCATTCATATTTTTATGCTGTGTTATTTTGAGTCCCCATAATTCAAATTTTTTTAATTGATATCTATCTACAACCATTGATAGATGAGCTTAAACAACTAACATTTGAAGTTATAGTGATGTATCACATATCTACTAAGCAAAATTTTGTTATGTGTGCTTGTTTAATATGGACTATTAATGAGTTTTCTACATATGGTATGTTGTCTGGTTGAATGACTACTGGAAAGCTTGCTCGTCCTCATTGCATGGTACATAGTAAGGCTTTTACCCTAAAGTATGGCAGAAAAAATCATGGTTTAATTGTCAACGTCAATTCTTGCCAATGGATCACGAGTTTAGAAATATCAAACATGCGTTCAGAAAAAATAGGGTTGAGAATAATCCCCCACCTCCATCATTGATAGGCCATCAATTCGGGAGAGAGTTTCTCATCTGCCTAAAGTTACAAAGTGTTCCATACATTCTAGCCTTCTTGGATATAGCATTGAACATAACTGGACCAAACAAAGCATATTTTGGGAGTTGCCCTATTTGAAGGATAATATTTTGCGACACAATCTTGATGTGATGCATATCGAGAAAAATTATTTTGACAATTTGTTCAACACAGTAATGGATATTAATGGGAAGACAAAAGACAACGTAAGAGCTAGATTGGACTTAAAGAAATATTGCAGGAGTAGGAAATTGTGGTTGCAGGAACTACCAAATGGCAAATTATAAAGCCCAAAGCTAGTTTTTAATTAACAATAGATAAGAAACATGAAATATGTGAGTGGGCAAAAAATTTTAGGATCTCAGAAGCATATGCTTCAAATTTACGCAAGCAGGTAGATTGAATCAAGGGAAGTAGACGGGTATGAAAAGTCATGACTGTCATGTATTCATGGAAACTTTGAATCCTATGCTTTTAGCAATTTACCTGAAAGGATATAGGAGCCAGTTACAGAGATAAGTCTTTTTTTTAAGATTTATGTTTTGGTCAGTTGTTGGAAAGTATTTTAGACAGGATGAAAGAAAATATTTCTATTATTACTACAAAGGTAAAGAAAATATTTCCATGTGACTTCTTCGATGTGATAGAGCACCTTCCGATCCATCTTATACAAGAAGCCTGACTTGGTGGTCCTGTTCATACACGGTGGATATATCCATTTGACAGGTAATGATTATTTTTATACAAGTACTTAAATCTTTGTATAATCTAATCATTCGTTTTCATATTTGCACGCTTACATACGTAAAAAAAATATTGGAGGCTGCAAAACAATCAATTAAGCAAAGGTGACTGATTGAAGGGACAATTGTGCAAGCTCATATTGCCATAGAAACTGGTGATTTTTACTTCTTACATTGAGAATGAAGTCTCATGTAGGAGTAGTAGGCCAAATTGCAATGATGAGGGTGATAGTGATCCTATGTTTCCACTTATTTTAATTTTTAATCAAAGTGTACAAGGATCTAAAAGGCATCGAAGACAAAGCCTCACTAGTATGGAATATCAATCAACTATGACCCATATTTTTCTTAATTATACCGAAATTCAATCATATCTTGAATAACTGTTAAATTATGTTATCAAATTACAAAGTTAAAATTGAAAACTAACTCATGAAAATGTATATGTCAGTAACAGCTTGTTTGTAAACATATGGGGTAACGAAGCTACATATACAAGATTTTCAACATGTTTAAAAAGTTATGTAAGTTTGAAAGTTTAACCATATTGAAATGATGAGTATAACGTATTCATTTTGTACCTAATTGTATTATTATGAATACAATATATAGGTTTATGATGAACACTCAACATCAAACATTCACCATTTGTCAAAGAGATTACACTCAGGCCTGCTTCTCAAATTCATACACTCCATAAGTACTTTGTGAATGGTTTTATGTTTCAAACTGAGGAAGTTTCTATGTATAAGAAAACCAATAACAGTGGTGTGTATTTTCAAGGTGATGTCGACGGTAATGGTGATACTATTGAATATTTTGTTGTCATTCAAGAGATTGTTGAACTAAGATATTCAGGATGGCTTAATAAAAAGATCATATTATTTTGATGTAAGTGGTTTGATCCATCACAAAGAATCACAAGGGTGGACCAATAAAATAACATTATTGAAGTTAAGCACACCAGATAATATGCAAGTTATGATCCTTTTATCATTGCCCAAAATGCTAAGAAAGTCTATTATGATTCATATCCATTACATAGAGATAAGATTGATTGGTGGGTTGCTATTAAGACAAAGCCTGTGGGAAGAATAGAAATTGAGAATGTGTTAGATGTGGCATACCAAAGTGATGTTGCATTTATTCAACAACAAGTTGATTTTGAGTTGGAAACCACACTAAAACATCCTCAACACATACTAGGAGAGGTTTCTAATGATAACCTTATAATGCCAAACATTAAGGAAAAAGTAAATGAGGAATATGAATCATTTGAGGAGGAGGAATGGGAGGACAGTGAATATGAAAAATCTATGGAGGATGAATAGGAGGATGATGAAAATGAAAAAAGTAAGGAGAAATAGAGTGATACACTATAACTAGTATGTATGTTATTTATTGTGCTAAAATTTATTTAGTTTTTTTATATATCATATTATTACTTTACATACAAATGTTATCTGATGGTGATGGTGATAGACCTTGAGATCATCTTAGGTCAAGTAGTTCTAGCAGGAGGAAGAAGAAAAAGACTAGGACACCTATTGATCCTGAGGATATCCGAGGACATATTTCCTCTGCTCAGATCTTCATGGTCGGGCAACTACTTCTCCTACCATTGAGGTTGTGCCATTTGGGACTATGGATCTTTTGGCTTATCATAGTTAGTTTCAGAGACCACGCGACGCTTCTTCTTTATCACAGCCCAAGTTCACTTCTTATGACCAGACCACTAAGCTACCCACAGTGATTGCTCCACGACCTCACAGATTATCATCTTCAGGTACTCCATCTCCCAGTGTTCAGTCTCCCTTATCTCAGTCTCCTCACCTATCATCCCTTAGATATAGAGATTCTAGTATTGAGGTTGTCACTCCTCCATTGACTCAACATTATGTGCATCCTTTGACATCAACATCACTTTCTTTTGTTGCTACTCCTGAGGCAGCACCGAATGTCACCCAATTAGCTCCTGGCCAACAAAATAGGATTGGAAGAGTTATGATAGTGCCTGACGGAGCCTTGTAAGTTTCTTTTTTTATTTACTTTTTGCTACATTAACAAAATATTCATGAACTAATATGTTTATTATATGTGTTGTAGGTGATATCCATCAATGGAAGCTGCCAAGGCCCTCCGGGATAGTTTAGGAGGCTATTTGATGAGCCCTATCACTCTTGGGGAGAGATTCCAAACAAAATTCGTCAGACGGTATTTGATAAGTTTAAGGTATATAAGTTTAGATATTTGTAGTATACTTTATCCAACTAATTTTCTAACACTTTTCTTTTTTATTTTTCTAGACATTATGTACTTGGGAGGAAAAGTACATAATGGTCATTGCAACCACATTTGAGAGAAAAGTGTGCTCCAGACAATCTAGTTGGCTCAAGAAAGTGTGGGATCATGGAAAACCTTGGCGTTGGTTACAGCCACACATATATGAAGAGTTACATCAGTATTGGGACATTGACGAATTCAAAGCTTTGTCTGACGAAGTCAAAAAGGGAAGAGGGAGCCTGAAGGGTGGCTCGTTGCACACTGTAGGTACAAAGAGTATTGGGACTATTTCGACAGAGATGGTAGGAATTTTAAATTTAAAGTTTAAATTCATAATCTTAAATAAATTATTTGATTAAATATCATTTCATTAATTATATTATTAATTATTTATAGGAGCAAGAATTAGGACGTGTTCCATTTTAGCATGAGGGTTTTAAGAAGCTCACGTCAGAAAAAAGGATGATGAGTCAGAGGAAAGGGCCGAACGAGCTTACGTAAGCTTCTTAACACCACTTATATATATATATATGTTGAATGTCTTTTGTTAAAATATATATATATATATATATATACATATACATACATACATACATATATATATATACACACACACACATATGTATATATACACATACATACATACATACATATATATATATATTGATTCTAACTCTGAATTATTTTTGTAATAGCAGTAAAACTATGAGTGATATGCTCATGAGCTTGGAAATGATGTCTAACTTACACCTGAACAGTCTAATCAAGTTTGTCTAAGAAAGTAGTTGGTGGGAGTCACAAATGTGGTATCTATGGGATGTGCTCTGAATTATTTTTGTAATATACAGCAAGACTACGAGGGATAGTTCATGAGCTTGGAGATGATATCCAACTTACACCTGAACAGTCCAATCAAATTTGGCTGAGAAGGTAGTTGGTGGGAGCCACAAAGATGGTATCTATGGGATGGGCTCTAGGAATGACAAATGATGATTCCAATCATGTTTAGAAGAAATTGGATCATCGAGTTAGGCTGAGGTCCTTGACTGGGTTCAGATGGCTGTCATGTCTCAGAAAATAGAATAACTTTCAAGTGCATTCATAGCTTCTGCGGCAAGGAGGGTTGAGCAACAAAAGGAAGTTACACAAATTAAAGAACAAGCACTCAACCTCACCCATCGATGTTCACCGCGTCCTTCCACCCTCGATGAATCTAATGAGAGTGATGAGTTTGTTGAGAATAGTCCTTAGGTTCTTTTTAGTTTTGTTTTGGACAATTTAGACTATTTTGATGAAGTTTGACAATGTTTAAAGCATTGCAATTTTGCATTTTATTCATTTTGAATGTTTACTTGGTTGGTGTTATGTTTTTTGTATGTTGAAGTTTGCTACTGTTGGATTACTTATTTTGAAATGAACTGAGTTGTTTTTTTATATTGCAGGAGGGCAGCAAAAATTGCAGGTTTCTGCTGTAAAAAAAATTAAAGAAAAAGCGACGAACAGGGTTCCTAAGTCTGTCGCTTTTTTGTAATTTTTTTGAAAATTTTTCTAGAAAAATGATGGACAGGTAACCTATGTCGGTCGCTTTTATGAATTTTCTAAAAATAAAATTTCCAGAAAAGCGATGAATAGGGTGTAATGACCCTCCGAGTCATTTCTATGATTTTGTTGTTATTATGTTGACTTGAGCATGAATATAGTGATCACGGGACTATTGGTTGATTATTGGTTGGGTTATTTGGGAGTTATGTGGATTTTTGAGTTAATCGAGAAGTTATACCCATAAAAAGAGTTTTTGTGTAAAGTCCTAGTAGATGGACTCGGAATGGTAGTCTGACAATTTTATTAGCTTCAAAGCAGTCGATTTAGACTAGGAGCATGTCCGGTCCAAGTATATTATAGATTGTAAATTTGTCACGAAACCAATTAATAGCTGACCTAGTCAATGATCTCGGGAACCATCCCTAAATGAGAATTTTGATAGCACGGTTAGCTCGGGAATGTCGATTTTAGTTTGGGGCGACCCCTCATTTGATATCGGGATATCTGGATGCGATTCGACCCCACGGAGGCTTTACATTAAAAGTTGTGTAAAAGAAGTGGGACCCTCACTTTATCATAGCAAGCTCCGTTGGAACTTTCGACTACACCATTGGGTCCGAAACGTCGAAAAAAAGATTGAAGGAAGAATGGAAATAGGGGATAGCCATGTGACAACTTTGGGGAATGCCATGTATCAGGATATCGAGCTCACTTTTCATCTAATTTGAGTGATTCAAAATGCTACGTGACTCAATTTTTTGTAAGGAACATCGTGGTGAAGTCGGATTTGGTATTTGACACGTATTTTGAGGTAAATCTTGCTTTTCCTTCATTGATATATTGAGAATGAGTGTGAAAACCTTACATTGCAATATCACGGTCATTTCTTATCGAAATTAAGTGGAATTTTTATCTAAATTGTTCTACGTTCTGAGAGGGACACTATCGTATGCTCGATGTTTGCTGATTTTATCCGATTTTTGAGAATTTTGACTGGTAAAGTTTTGAAAAGAATATATTCCTAGTAACAGTTTTTAACATTGTTTTTGGGCCTTTTCTTGGTCTTCTGGGGTCTGTTTTGGGCTAGATTTCTGCTATAGACTCCGAGTGAAGTGGAAATTAATTTACGAGGATTGGTTTGGTATTTTGAGTGTGGGCCCCAATTTTTCCTATTTTAGTCCTAGTTGATGTAATTTCACCCATTTCTTGAGATTTTATAGCCAAATCAGTCATAATGATCTTGTGACATATGTTTGAACAACTGAGCAGTATCAAGAAGTAACTTGGTAGGAAAAGCCTTGGATTGACTCAAAGCAAGAGAAGTCAGATTCTAGGTAGGCTAGGCTTTCTTTCAACCCTAGACTGAGCTAAAATCTTGGCATATTTGAGTTGGAATGTGTAGGAATGTACTATTTATGGATGGGGTGCCATGTGCCCGCATAGGGTCGAGGACTCAGTTGACTTGTGATTGTTGGGGCGAGGCCCATGATTACTTACCCGTGGATCCATTCACCTATTCATACCCTGATTGTGCATGGGGGTACCTCCTGGGCTTATGGGGGCTTAGGGGGTGTTTAGACTTAGACACTAGGGCATTTCACCCACGTACAACTGACCCTTATTCTGATAATGTGGAGAGTTGGGATCTGTGATGGTTGTACAGGATTCTGCGATTTTTGGGCTTTATATATGTTCATTATTTCACTTGGTCGACCGATGATACCTACTGGGTGCCTTTTCTGGTACTCACCCTACTTCTGCATCTTCTAATGGTGCAGGTCAAGGTATGTGCTGTGATAGATGAGTTGGGGAACTTTAGGAGTGCTTAGGAGACTTTTGTGAGCACCGGTAGCTCTAGCTTTTTCGCAGTTCCTTCTAGTTGATAGTTGTCTTATGCATCCAGACATCGGCCTTGTACAGTAGAGTTTTGTATTTGTAGGTGCAGTCCTGGTTTTAGTATCTTATTATGATATTGTTATATGTATACGATATGTCCTTATGTCTATTGTAGCTCTGTACAGTTGACTTCCAGGTTCTAGGTACGTTTTAACATATATATTATTATGGTATCGATTTGGTTTGGACTAGAGTGCTAGAACAAGTACCCTTGGGTTGCGAATTGGCTTGCCTATAGGTAGGAACAGTAGACGCCATCATGACTAGGACTTGGTCATGATGGACCCTATATCTATAGCTTTTTTCTAAATTTTTTTAAAAATAAAATTTCCAGAAATGCAATGGATAAGGTCCCTATATCCGTCGCTTTTCTTAATTTTTTAAATAACTTTATTTAAAGAGCGACAGATAGGGACCCTATGTCTGTCGCTCTTTATAATTTATTTTTATTTAAAAGCGATGGACGGGAATCTATGTCCGTCACTTTTTAAAAAAAATTTAAAAAATAATGAGATTCAAAAAGCGACGTAGTTCGTCGCTTTATGAAAAGTGTCGAGTAAAAAAGCGATAGAATGGAATGTGTCACTTTTCTGTTGATTTTGACCAAAAAAGCGACGCAGTCCATCACTTTGTTGGTCGCTTTTTGCCTATTCTTTTAGTAGTGATAGTTATTTGCTAGTAATGTTACAATGTGAACTTATGCTCTTTTTTTTTTTGGTGTTTTGCTAGTTTAGAAGTTAAAGTTTATGCAAGCGTTATACATGTGTCATGAAAGGTTAGTAACAAAGTATGAGCCAGTTTAATTTGTTTCACACTTAATAGACAGGCTAAGAGATAATTACAGTTTGTTTGTATTTGAGAATGAAAATGGTAAGTAATTGCCATGCCCTGGAGGGTACTCTTGGCGTGGCCGATACTTGAAGAACCATTGTTGATCCCTCAAAAGAATCCCTTGGCCTCATCATCACAGCATATTCAACAACATAAGAATACTCAGAAAAACCATCATTTTAGATAATAAAACTCTAATAATAATAATAGTTTTCTAATGATCAAGTTTGGAAAATAAAAACAATCACACTATCTCTACTTAATGTCAACGAAGCCTCTATACTCATATAGAAGGTGTCAAGACAGTCCTGAGCTACCTCAAAGAAATAGCTATGACCACTCAATATAATGAATAGAAAAGGGCTCCTCTAATGGCAAGGAGAGCTCAGCAAATCTGGAAGTGGGAAGCTAGACCTCAACAATGCACTGACTGAAGTCCTCTGTCACCTTTATCTGCATCATTAATGATGCAGGCCCAAATGGATGTCCATACATAAAATACACTAGTATGTAAGAATGACCAAAGTAAACAAGTAAAGCTCAGAAACAAGTCAATCAACTCAGTTCAACACATCAACTCTACAATCTATAAACTAACTTAATGAATATGCAAGCTTAAGAATCTATCATGCTTTGAAAATAAACTTAGTAATATGCAACTCAGTTATAAAACATTATATGCTCTATCAAGTGATGCTTGGGAGTTTCTCTTAACCGATATAACTCCCACCACCATTAATTTGGTGATGTACAATGAAGATGACATTGTTTCCATGCCCGTCTACTACTTTCCAAGGTAAAGGAGGATCAACTCTCCCTTGGATCCAAAGTAAATGACCGCACAACTATCATATGCTAGCAATGTAGGTTATGGGTTAGAGTACTTATCTACTCGTTCCCATATCCGTACTCAATACTCCTCCCAAGACTAAAACGTGCTCATGCCAATCAACTCAAATCTCATCTCATTGTATTTTCTCCAATCAACTCAACTCAATCACTCAATAACTCAACCAATCCAAGTCATTAATCATACATGAACTTAAGACTCTAACTCAAACTCATTTAGACTCCACTCAGTCATACACATCACATGAAACAAGTAAGATGCTTATCAAATATGCACATATACAGATAATATACTCCTCATGCTTAGTCATGTCAAATTTCTCAACTTAGACAATCACAATCACAGTGTCAATCTAATCAATGCAACAAAGGTTAGAATGATGCAATTCAAGTGCATTGTATTGAATGCAAAGTTTATACTCCATTTTCATATGACCAGTAGGTAACTCAATGATTCATTCATAGATACGCATAGAAACTCAAAATAATTACAAGTAACTCAAAGATTATGATCATGATATTTTTAATACTCAATTAGTATACATAGACTATATCCAAGTAAATGAAAGGGCACGTGGACAAACTCTTCCTATGCTCTAGGAGGCCTTACATACATGGAATTATGAGGAACAATCAACTCTCTAACCATTCTCAAGCTTGTACTCAAAACCCTCGCTTTTTCTCGATTCTACGATGCTCTTTAGGTTTCTAAGTGTATAATGAGGGATAATGCACCTAGGATACTGATAAGGGACCTAAAAGAAGTCCAAAACGTTGTAGCTTTTAGTTAAAAAGGGTAAGAAGGATGAAATACCCTCATTAAAAACTGCTGAGTGGAATCATGAGACCCTATCTATGGGTCATAGTTCCACGTACGGGCTATAAGTGGCCTCTCTAGATGAAGTTGTCCAAAAATTCAAGTTACTAGAAATTGGACCAGGGACCTACGAACAACTTTCTACGGCTCGTAAAATGAACCATGGCTTGTCTGGTAAATCATGGTTCAAGGTACAGAAATCTCTGTTTCCTAAAACTTCAATCTGTTAAACCTGTTCTACGGGCCATGAACAAGAAGACGGGCCATCTTGTTACTCGGCGCACAAATATCCAGAAAAGTTGATTTTGAATCATCAAGTTGCGAAAGACTACGGGTCATGGAACATAGTATGATCCATATAATGTTGCATACATGGGCCTCAGATTTAGAAAATTTATTAAGTCACATGGGCATTTACAAGGGCTCATCTATGGGTCGTTGTGACCCTTCATGGTTTCCTCCAGTCACTTTTCTGAGTCATTTTTCTCAGTTTTCTCTTGTCATCTACTCAAACTAGGTAAGATGAATTAGGGGGTGTTACGTTCATTCAATGTGAAAGTGTGAACCATGTAAGCACACGTCTAGTGTCTACTCTTCATATATTCCAAATAGACACTCTCTCGGCTCATTTTCTTAGGCACTGTTTAATAGGGACAAACAATTAGGGTAAAGTTAAAACTATATAGTTGTCAAGAGAAATTTGCCAAGATACTATGATACATTTTATTAACTTTCATATTTTATAAGCTAATGTAACTTGTGAAGCATATAACTTTAAAATGAACAAAAAGTGATCAAGAAGGTGTGAACCATGTGATGCTATGTTACTTCTAGAAGCATCATCTTACTATTGTTCATTTATGAAAGTTGTTTAAACTAGGAATTTTGCTCATGAGGTACTCAAGCCAAGCGTGTCTTTGAGCGGCTCAGGCAAGAGGCCGTAAGAGCTCTTGCTAAGCACTACATTGTCGTAATTAAAGTATGGTTATAACCAACCTAGCCTACCCATAGAGTTAATTTGATGTTAAGTGCGATGGATCGATTGATTCTCATATCCCCTATCCTTGTTCCCTTGCTTGATCTATCCTTATCCCATTTTCCCTTAGGAGTAGTTTTAGCTTAGTTGTCCTCCCAACTAGTTAGAACTTGCTTGGTATTTGCCTGTCAAATCGAGAATAGAATCTCTCGGTCCTTGGATCAAAAGAAGTAACAAATTCTGACCAACTCCATACTTGTGGCAAAGCTATATGAAATTAATAAAAGCTAATTTATACAAAAAAAAAAAACTGAGAATATTAGTCTAGTGTATATTCTCCCAGCACATAATGCAAAGAAACAAGGCATAGAACTCTCAATAAATTTTATTTTACCTGAACTGAAACCAACACACTGGACGAAAATAGGGATAGAACACTCCCTAAAATGTCAACCCCTTCTTCTACACCTGGGTGAACTTTATAATGTGAAAGTTTATTTTTTTTATTATTTTTGATTTTGCTAGTATAGATATTAAAGGTTCTGCGTGCAGATACGTGTGTCATAAATGAAGGTTCTGAAGTACTTAAAGTATGTGTCCACTTTGCTTCAGTTTCTACAAACAAGCTAACAGATAGTTAAAATTTTTTGTATTTGAGAATGAAGTCATAATTATTGATGCACCAATAATCTCAATCTGGAGGAGGAATTTTTATCTACTTTTTTTTAGATTATTGGTGCACAAAAGTTAATTAAGCACCACTTTTAAGCAATTATACAATTTTTTTCTATATTGTGGTGCACAAAAATTAGTTAAGTATCGCTTTTAAGGGTGTGTTTGGTATGTTGGAAATTTTCCTCGAAAATGTTTTCATGGAAAATGTGTTGATTTCTAATTCATTTTCTCATGTTTGATTGGTAAGTGCAAAAATATTTTTTGAAAAATATTTTTTATTATCTGGTTAATGAATAAAAATATTTTTTTAGAAAAAACTTCTATTTTTAGCTAGAGAATAGATAAAAATTTGTAGAAAAATAATTTCTGACATGAAAATATTTTTATAATTTAAAATATTTTTTAAAAGTAAATATTCAAATACTGTTTGGGATGGTGGGGGTGGGCGGCTGGGGGATAG